>JBAKBP010007389.1:2500-100425 GCA_037953745.1 Lithodes maja | reverse complement strand
GTAACAGAGACTTTGTTGCTTGCTGGGAACCATATATTGCGAAAACAGTTTAAACGCTTTTCCTCTTAACCTAAACTCGCGGACTAGGTAAGCTGGGGAAGGCGTGCTAAAGGGAGCTTATAATTCGCACAAATTGATTAATTGGGGGGTGGCAGCCAAGAAGTCAAACAAAGCAGAGGGGACTCCGCCGGCACCAAAAACCGGAAGAGAGAACCAAGAATGGTGTTCTGGAGGGATTTGGTGGGAAGAATAAGTCATGGTTATAATAACTTGGAATGGCCTTAATATGAACATCCAAAACATTTCCGTAACATTGCTATCCCTGACTCATCAGGCCCGTATAAAAGAGGCATAGCTCCTGTTTTTGACTGGCGCCTTGTCTAAAGGAGGGGGAGATATGTCTGATATGACTCGCACAATGGAAGTAGTGAGAGCTGCTGTGCCTGGCACATTGGAAATTGGATCTGACACAAGAGGATGGTTAGGTATTTTAGCTAAAGCAAAGGATGTAGCCAGAGGTCGCACATTCGTCGACATCGCGGGATCTACCGTATCAAAAGGAGTTTCCGGCGTAGGGCCAAAGAACCTATTAAGTGTATTCAATAGTAGTCCATCAATCTCTTCCGCCGGTACATACCTAGCCGATGACGAACTCCGTGGAGATTCGACAGTACCCTGAGAGTCGCCTAGAAGGTGACTGGACTCTTCAACCTCCATCTCTGAGACCAGAGATCGTTGTTCTTCATCCGTTAAGTCTGGCTTATCATGGGAAGATCCCGCCGAAGCCGGGACCTCCACATGTTGCCATGTTAAAACTGTGATAGAAGATGGTACATCGGCATCCCGGTGGACGTCAGCACTAGTTGAGTCACAAAGGGATGTGTTCTGTCCTGCCAGGACTGTGAGTATCGCCATACACCTTGGCTGTGGCTGTCCCTCGCTTGCGAGCTTGGTATACTCTCTGAATGGGAGCCCTCGTCCGAGTCCCGTAAAGGTTTATGATAATTAAAAGCTCCCATAGCTCATTAACACATTGAAAGCAGAGCTGGTGAGCAAAATCATAAAGTATACTAATTAATTGAATTCATATTTAATTGTATTAAAATAAATTACTATCAATAAACACAATATTATCCTAATATAATCATAGAAAATATATATGTTTATTATGATTCAGCTATTAAATTATTTCATTAACAAATAAAAATAAGATAGGGCTACCTGAGCTTAACGGCGTTGAACATACAGCAATGAGAGGTTCAAGTGCCGACATGACAGAGACTGGGGGAAAACTACCTCGCCCCCGGGAACTACCTGGTCACCTGGTGCAACACCGGTACTCCGCCCTGGAAAGAGAAATTTCCGGGGATTAATGCTCATAGGGTTACACCAAAAAAAAAAAAAAAATGGTACAAAATATGTGCCACAAAACCGCCGGTCAACGAACCGTAGCACTCCACCACTACTTTAAATTTTCCTTTAGTTTCATATTAAAGATTTCAGCATATCTTTACCTGTCCAGAAGATTTAAGCATATCTTCTGAATCCTCATAAAGATGAATCATATCTTTATTAAAGATGAAGTCTTTCAAGTATCCCTTTACACTTGAAACACTAGTAAGATTCAGGCATCTTTTTATCCCATAAAAAGTCTAAGCCTATCTTAATCTCTAATCCGGCTTCTCCCAGAAGCCCTCATAGATCGCCGTCTTGAAGGCCGTGATACCCTATTGTATCAATCAATTGTTTGGCAAATTATCGCGAATTGCAAATCAGTTAATATAACCACCCGAAGGTACAACCGCCGGGTTTTATATGCAATGTCAAACCAATTATACCTGCCCCAGACCTCTTTGTAAAAAGGTCGCCGGGAGGGAAAGACCAAACAAACAGACAGCATTGTTTCAATGGCTTTGAAAAGCCGAGAAAACCATGTCCAACAGGTGTCAGCATGATCACCTAGATAACTGTGTGGAGCCCCCCTCGCCGGGAATAACACAGGAATCCTGATCCCAGGCTCGACCACAGAAAACGCAGTTTCTGATGAGCCCTCAAGCGACCAAACTCGTCGGGGTAACTTACCTATTTTAGCCATCCTGACTAAAACTCGGTAAACAAAAACGGTGTTCTCGGAGCAACGAGAAAAACGCCGGAAAGGTAACCCACACCAAACGAGACATTTTAACACATTTTATACAAAGGGTGTGCGCAAAAATAGGGATACCTGAACAGGAGGGCGTAATGCATAAAGCAAAAACCGGGGCAAAGGTAGCCATGACAGAGACTGGTGGGAAACTTACTCCAGGTTCTGCATAGACCCGCCGGGACCCAGCTCTGGAAAAAAAGAAAATTTCCAGGAATTAATGCTCATAAGGTTAACCCAATCATGTTCGCACACAAGTGTTAAATAACCCGCCGGGTAACGAGACGTAATACTCAACGACTACAGCTCGCTACGCGGTGGGGTTTCCTAAGTAAAAGATTTCAGAATATCTTAATTTGTCCAAAAGATTTATGAATACTCTCTGACATAATATATAAAGACCAGCATGGCATTTATAACTGATTAAGTCTTTCCGGTGGTGTTTGTTTCAAGACTCAGTCTTGGAAAAAATAAAAATAAAAAAGACGCCGGCCCCCGAATTATCTCGTAGATTATAAACTGGGAAGCCTGACAAATATACGAGATCTAACTTCTCCCGAAGTATCTTTTTAGATCGCCGTATGTTGAAGGCGGCGATACAAAACGTATCCCTCAATTGTCTGGTTAACCTCTGAAGTGCGCACGGGGGTAAATGAAAACCTCCCCCTGTGCTGACGTATTTGAGGTTTTTCGTCACTAAAATATTCATTGTACCATTAATAGCATTAATAATTATCCATATGCGCCTATTATGGGTTGATTATAAAGGTATTAACCTGAAACAACAATAAAACGAGTGAAAACCGCGTTTGGATGGTCAAAATCGGAGATATAGCCCGCGAGTTGTATAATGTATGGGTGAGGCAAGCTACCTTCCCGCCCATTTTCCCCAAGGCCACTGCGACACAGTCGATCGATACTCTCTCTCTCTCTCTTGCACTCGATGGCCATCAGTGATGACAACACCCTGCTTGCAACTCGCTAATGTTAGCACGAAAATATACCTCAGAATAAGGGAATAATAGGGAAAATAGGTGATAACTGAGGAATAGGAGGAAAGTGGGGAAGGAGGGGAGGTAGAGGACTGAGATTTTGCATGGCCCAGGGGCCAAAAAAAAATAAAAAAATAAAAAAATAAAAATAATTTTTTTTTTTTTTTTTCGATGTAAAAAGTTGATTTTTAGTTTTACTTACTCAGGAGAGTCTTCCCGCAGTCCGCCGGGGGAACTCTTAAGAGTCTTCCCGCAGCTCCCGGGTTAACTAACTGAATTGTAAATTCGTTATTCCCACCCTTCCAAGGAGCACCCGCCGGGTGTGAATATTAGTTTAAAAAACGTTAACCCCAATTGTGCCCTAAAGCGCCGTATGTTGAAGGAGGCGATACACAATGCATCTCTCAATTGTCTGGTCAACTAAACTGAATTTTTGCAAATTCGGTCATCCCACCCTTCCAGGTTGCACCCGCCGGGTGATTTAAAGTTTAAAAGTTAACCCCAATTGTTCCTATCCCCACTTCTTTGTAAAAGATCGCCGGGGAGGAAATACAACAACAGCTTAGTTTTATATTGGCTTTGCAAAACCGAAAAAACTACAAACAACACGTGTCCGTATGAACACTGTTAGATGGGTAACAATTAGGTGAGTACAGCCATCCCGCCGGGAATCATAAGGAGCCTGAAACAGGCACCCCAGAGACGCAGTCCTGGGGAGCCACAGACACCCACTCGCCGGGGAAACAAGCCTGTTTTAAACCACGCGTGGCCAAAACTCTGCAACCAGCCGGGTTTATCATGGTGAAACCGAGAAAAACCCGCCGGAAAAAACCCACCCCGTCCAGATACCATCTGAACGCAACACCGGACCGAGGCGTAGCCAAAACACAACTAACGCCGGGCCCAACATAGTCCGTGGAATTAGCCAATACACAACTAACCCAGGACACACATGACACAGTAGTACATATTTAGAAAATAAATCAATAACACTTGTATATGTGGTAATGCTACGAGAGGCTGGCTAGGCCTAGGCAGACGGATAACAGTAACATGTCGGAATATAAATAAAAAGCACTGAATTATATCACAACAGGAACCACCGCCAACACACCACTGTAGCAAACACTTCCGGCAAAGGGAAGAACTGACTCGGGACCCAGAAAAAACTTCACTAAGTGAAGAAAAATACGCTGGGAACGTCAGCAAAAATATGCTACCTCATCAGAAAGATAAAAGGAAGCAATAACGCATAATGAAAGCCGCCTGCATCACAAAGCTAGCTAACTGTGAAAAAGTTCACATGTCCACAACAGGACCACGAGGGTACATCCGAAATAGATGCCCCAAACACACGACCCAAAATACACTGCACTGCGGGCAACTAGCCCAGGACACTCCTGCTACGCATATCCTAACCTTAATCGATACATCCCGGAGTAAACAAATGAGAAAAAACTCACTAGGGACGCAACAAATGCGGAACCCGCGGAGCGTGGGGAGACACGTCCGGGCAGGCTGAGCGCAGAGCAGAGAAGGAAGAATGACGCCTGCAGTAGCGTCTGGTCTAAGATCCACACAAGTACATCCACGATATGATGGAAAGCTTATTGAATAGTTATTCTTATTTTCTTTTTATTTTTATTTTATACGAAGTTTTTTCGTAGTGAGAACCCAATTCATAATGACTGAAGCCATGAGTGAGGTCGCGTGCGCTCATGATGAAGGCTCCTCAAATTTTAAATGCTCTGCGCGGTAGATTCAAACTACGGCGGATGAGTATTTGAAGAGGGTGCCTTATGTAATAGGCATGTTCATCAATGATGGAGGGGCCACTAATAAATAAAGGAGCCGGACCACAGCTAGCTCGGGAATCTTAATGGGTGATCGCAAAGTAACATAAAGTAAAAGATTTTTTCGCATAGGATTAAACTGGCATGCAAGGGCTAGTTGGTTATACTGATGTTTTGGACCGACAGTTAGCCCATCGATCTTTTTAGGCCTAATAGGTCCGGTAGAGCATAGGCTATACATCATTGCTATATATGTCATTAACCCGGGAACTGCGGGAAGACTCTTAAGAGTTTCCCCGGCGGACTGCGGGAAGACTCTTAAGAGTCAGAGAAAAAAAAAAAAAAAAGATTTGCCCCTGGGCCATGCAAAATATCAGTCCTCTACCTCCCCTCCTTCCCCACTTTCCTCCCCTCCTTCAGTTATCACCTATTTTCCCTGTTATTCCCTTATTCTGAGGTATATTTTCGTGCTAACATTAGCGAGTTGCAAGCAGGGCATTGTCATCACTGTTAGCGAGTGCAAGAGAGAGAGAGAGAGTATCGATCGACAGTGTCTCAGTGGCCTTGGGGGAAATTGGCGGGAAAGGAGGTTGCCTTACCCATACATTATGTAACTCGCGGCCTGTATCGCCGATTTTGACCATCCAAACGCTGTTTTCACTCTTTTTATTGTTGTAACAGGTTAATACCTTTATAATCAACCTATAATAGGCGCATATGGATAAGTATTAAACCTTGTCTAGCGGGGGGTCTGGCCGTTTTGGGCCTTTTCAGGCCATTCTGACTGCTATATCAACCATCTGCATGAAAGGAACTGTATTGTGCCGAAAACTAGGCGGAAATCGCTACACAATGACACCACATACAGCTACGTAGCACTCGTGGAGCCCTGACAGTGTTACCTCAAAGATGGAAGTTTAGCTGATTTTGCTACATTGTTCACTTTTCGCTAACTATTGGTCACACTGTCATCCACCCGTGCGGTGGGGGAACTGGAGTTAGTGTGGGCCGGGAGGCCACAGATGTCGAACGTATGGTTCATTACTGTTCCACCCATTTTCACTCGATCTTCACCCATTTTTCACCCGTTTTCTCCCAGTTTCTTTCACTCGACTTAAGTCGAGCGCCGCTAGTAAAGGGTTAATGCTATTTATGGTAAAATGAATATTTTAGTGATGGAAACAGCTCAAATACATGCGCACAGGCAGAGGTGTCTAATTACCCCCATGCGCACTTAAGAGGTTAAGAGCTGAAATGTATTATTTAGTAGTAGCCTCTACGTTCCAACGTAGAGCTATATACTTATCGTATAATTTTGCTCCGCTCTAGAGCGGGCAATTATCGAAATCACTGGCGCGATAAAAACGATAACATCTAGAGTAGCTCCTTACTCTCTACTAGGTACGTTGTACATACTTTGGAGGCCACTATTTGTAAAGGAAAATAAGAAAATATTGATGAGAAAGAAGAGAAAATTACAGGATTTTAGGCCATCCTATCTGGCTCCTTCAGCCGTCTTGACGGATCCACCCGACTACCCGACAGGGTTCATTGGGCATTCCTTTTCGCGCTCCTCAAGCCTACACACACGCTGTTTTCTATGCGCCCGATTTTTGTGCTTCTACTCCTGTCGCCTACCCTTTGGGTGAGTTGTGGGCCTTAATTATGGTGCCTAAGGTTATTAGACAGATGATCTGTGATGTAGGCATGCTTCAAATGGGCTCTTAGGTGTGTTACTTTGAGTATGGCGTCAAAACTGGTTGGTCACGCTTCTGCGCATGCGTCGTCCTTCGGCGAGTGTTATTATTTAGGCCTTTGCCTGTTTTTATCATCATTTTCACTTGCGGTGGCTTAGTTTTGTTTACCTGGTAGGTTCTATTACGCTTTGTGCTTATTTTCTGCTTTCATTGCATGGTTTTTGCGAAAAGTTAGGCTAACTTGTGCACTTTCGTTTGTGATGAAGGGGGCATAGCCCCCCTTGCCTTGACAGGTTATTTTGGCCTTATGTTTTGCTTACCTTCACATGAATGTTTCGCATTGGAGTGTGCCCTGTGTTTTTTGTTTTTATCTGCCACTCTTCCAAGGCTAGGCCCCCTGTTAATAGCCTAACTTTTAGTTGGAGGGGGGCGCCAGGGCTAGGCCTCATGTTCCTAGCCTAACTTTTTAGAAGGGGGAGAAGGGACTTTTGGTGTTGCCTCGTCGCTCTTGCTTGCCGATCTATGGTTTTACTAAACCACCTTAGGCTCGCAGGGGTATGTCGCTTTGGTTTTCTAAACCTTCTGTGGGGCACCCTTTTTTCGTCTGACGCTCGCTCCCGCGCTGCCTCTCCCTTATTTTGTTGGCGCTCCCCTAGGCCTTGAGTTCATGAGACACAGTCTTCCCCTTAATTGAACTCTCTCATACATTGAGGTCCCCGCGGCACGGTCTTCACCTCCTTTGAGCTCTGCGATGCCTTGAACTGTCGTCCCTTCCACCCTTTTTGGTGACGCGGGTCTCTGGGAAGGGCTCCGCGCCCGCTCCGCCCTGCAGTGTGGACAAATCCCGCTCCAGGTTGGTCCTATGCTTCCGACATGTTCTCTTTTTTGGCTGCTGTGGGGTCACTCTGGACCCGCTCCGCCCTAGGATGGTACTATCCGTCTCTAGGTCGGTCCTCTGCATCGCTCTGTTTTCTTTTTGCTCATGCAAGCTCCCCTGCCAGCTGTCCTGCTGTGCACTTGGGTTGAGCCTTTTGGTTGGTATTTACCTCCATCTCCCTTTCCGCTCGGGGGCGGACAAATCCGCTCTGGAGCGGACATCTCCGCTCTGGTGCGAGCATCTCCGCTCTGCAGCGAGCATCTCCGCCGCTCTGGACAGGGCCTCCTTGGGCTCCTTCTTCACTTTGGCTTCTACACTGGGTCTCTCCTCCACCTGTTCCGCTCTGGAGCGGACACCAGTCCCGCTCCCGGGCGCCAGTCCTGCTCCAGGTCGGTCCTCGGCCTTGCCTTCTGATGCCCTGGCTCTCTTGTTCGCTGTGCGCATGCCTTTCTCCTTTGCCTAGACATGCATGCCCCGCTCTGGAGCGGGAGGGTGTAGTCCGCTCTGGAGCGGGTCTGTCTGCTCCGCTCTGGTGCGGACTTTCCCGCTCTAGAGCGGACTTGCCCTCTCGGCCCTGGCACAAATTTTTTGGCCAATATTGCCTTGTTTGTACTTGGGGTTTGTCGGTTACAGGGTCTCATAACCTTCTCCTTTACATCAGGCTGTGTTCCCGCTCTGCACTGCTGGGTCCCTTGGCCTGCCATCTCCTCTTCGGTCCCTTCACCCTCAGGTACCCTTTTCGGTTCTTATATGGCTATCATGCTTTATTTCAGGGTGTTTGAACCTGCACCTTGGTCTTTTCTGACCTGGGTTTTTGGGGTTCTTCGGACTGTTGCTGCTTATGATGTATGCTTGGCCCTCCCACATGGGGGGGTCCGTCTCCGTCCTTCTCCACATGGGGGGGGGGTGTTATTACTTTTATGTACCTATCATAATGCATGGTATCTTTTGTGTGTTTTTTGCGCATACTGTCATACCTTCCTTCAATTTATGCATCTTCTTTCTCTGAGCTTCGACTGGGACATCTTTCATTTCTCCCTTCGCTTACTGTGCGGATGTCGCTCCCTGCCTGCGCGCGCCATGGGTGTGCCCGTCCGGCTATGGGAGCTGGGCATACTGAATGCCCCACCCATGCTGCGTGCTACTGCCGTGATGGCTTCACCCCCAGACGGTGTGGCCCGTGTCTCGTCAACGTTATGACGATTGCGTCTCGCCCTACTTCACCGGATGCTGAGACGGCACGGGTCCACCTCACCGCTGCATGGTCGGGCGTGGCTCGGTCTGTTATGGTCATTTACACCGGGTCGCCCGCTTCATGGACGAACGGGTTCGCGCCTTGCTGAACCTTCCTCTGGTGTCTCCGCGCCCTGTGGTCCCCGCTTCGCAGGTCCCTCGGTCTGGTGTGTCTCCGTTATCGGCGGACACAGCGGGGTCGATGCGGCACCACTCAGCTTCTCCACGTCGCCGGAAGTCTTCGACGTCCCGCCGCCCTGCAGCTTCCGACCCCACGTCTCTGGGCTCGACGACTTTTCGCCCTAAGATGGCGATGCTTCCCCCGGTCCGTGTTCCTGCTGGTGTTTCGGCCTTCTCACCTGGTCGTCGTACCACCCATGAGCTGCTCCGGGAGATTGGGGCGTCGCAGGCCGCCGGACATCTACCGTCGGCTCCTCCGCCATCGTTGCCGTTGGCTCTGCTACCACCGTTACCACCTACTCCACCTCCTAAGATGGCGGGGTCTCTGTTTGCTTCGGCCTCTCCTCTTCTTGTCCGCGATGGTCTCCCGGATTCTCATGGCTTTGTCAGGTCTGCCATTCCGTGTGGCCTGCCTTCTCCTGCTCAGAAGAGTGGACCCGTACCTCTGGCAGTGCAAGGCGCCAGTGTGGCGGTTTTAGGGTCTGGTCAGGTGGGGGCTACCTGTGACCTCGTGGGACTGAGTGGCGGGAGCGATGAAGTGTACGATGCCGTAGTGGTTGAGGACTCGCCACGGGAGTCTTTCTCCTATACTCCGTCACCTCGTCGGTCGCCCAGCCGTAGGAACCGTCGCCGGACCATCTCTTCATCTTCCTCGTCACCAACCGAAGACCCTGGATGGGTCCTTCCTATTCGGGCCATCCAGGAGGCCCAGGTTGGGGCTGAGGAGGCTAACGCTGCACGGTTTGCCTCCCTGCACGGGATGTTTGCACTGATGGCGGGAGGCTTGGAGCGTCCTCCTCCCATTCCTCCTGTGCTTCAACCTTGCGTTTTGGTTGTTCGACACTATTGCCTCCTAGGCTTGCTCTTGCTTGCCTGTCTTCGGATTTACTAAACTGTGACGCTCACCGCTTCCCCCAGAACCGCATGGCTTACTCGCTAGGACTCGCCAGGGCAGAGAAGGTAGCTACAGTCTACCTATCATTGTGTACTTTCCTTCGAGAAAGCTTGTGTTGCAGACAGTTCAGAACTGTTCTTTATTTTCGTCTGTCACAATCCTTTCTATTTTATTTAGTCAATTGAAAGTATTGTGTTAAGTAGTTGAATGATGGGAAAGGCGAGCGGGAGAGAGAGAGAGAGAGACCAGGTGGTGTGACTTGGTGGTGAGTGTGGCGCATGGCTGGCCCCCTTACATAGGCCTCGCGGGATTCGTTGCCTCCTGCCTAACACTGCCTACTAGGCGGCTGCTTACTGGGCGACTGTCGCGCACCCTCGTGCCATTCCTGCGAACTGGAACTCCAGCGAGGCGATCCCTGGGAATATCCTTGTCAGATCCTTCCCAGACAGCATACTCTAAGCATCTCCCATGAACTGTTCCACACTCTTGTCTTAGAATCTTTCTCTCCTACTGCCTCTATCATTTCCACTACTTCCTCACCTTTTATTAATATCAATCCCCCTCTGGTTCTCTGCACCCACACCTTGAATTGGTGGCCAGACTGTATTATATGCTGGATCTCACATTTCTTATGTACTAGGCTAAGGTTGAAGAGAGTCGTTGTCTTTTTGGGAGATTGTATTGCTCGGACTGTCTCCATCAATCACTAATGTTTCTACAGGGTTAAATAATGCTAGACTAGGGATCAGGTACCTTGCTGTTGGTGTTTTCACTGTATGTAGGCTACTTTTGAGCTGCACGACACTACGGATTCTGTGGGTTACCTGGGTGGATCTTTTGTCTGTGTACCTTGGAGTTTAGACTGTGTAGTGCGTGAGGGCTGCTTGCCTAATCCACCCAACACTGTTCTAACTCTATTTGCTTTTACTTTTGAGGGTCGCCAGGAGGATACTCGATGCTTGTGATCGAGAATCCTCAAGAGAGCACCCCTTCATATTAACGTAATCAGGCCGCACAGACCCAAGGTCCACACTAGGCTAGGAGCTGCCTTGCTCCACCAGAATTCTGTACCTTTGCGCATCCCAGCTAGACTTTATTAACCCGGGTAGACATTAGCTGGATTAGATCATATACTCTTTTATGCATACCCATTATTTCTACACAAGCATTTTGAGGTCTAGGTTGCTGTAGAGAGACACAACCAGCATAGACCGGTTTTGTTAATAGGAGTACTACTTTTTCGTGGCGAGCATTATTACTGTTGCACCGCTTATAATATTCTTGTGTCCAATAACATTATCGGTCCAGCCTTTTTGTGTATTTAGCCTACACGTGCATTGTCCTGCCTCCTGCTATTTTGTGGTTCCATTTCCGATACGTTCTTCTTAGTAGCATCCGACATTATTCAGAAGATTCCTTGTTCGGTGCTTGAGGACTTTACAACACTTTCTTTCATAAAGGAGTGACAGATATTATTGATTAAAGTAATGTTAAGTAAACCTTCTTCTTGTTTGCATTAGATCACTCTTGTGATTTAATTAAGTTAACTATCTTTTCCTTGTGTACCATAACTAAGCAACCATATGTTATAGGTAATAGGCTGTTTCAGAGAACATCAGCCTATAGTAGAAGCACATAGATACTGAGAGTTAAGATACCCCACTATCGCAGATATAACTCTGGAGGGTATATGTGTTCTTTGTTCGACGGGATTATATATCAGGGGTTGGATCTAGCGTTTCCGTTGTTGCATTTATGCCAGTCTAGTCCAATGTATAAGAGCCACTGATTTATACGAGACCCGATCGTAACAAATGGCGACCTAGCTCAGGATTTGGTGAACTGACATATAATTGCAGGTTATTGTGCAGATTTTTCTCACAGATTAGGCAGTGAACATTTGTTGATTTTGTGGAATATTTTTTTTGAGGACATGCAAGAATTATTTTTTTAGCAAAGTAATATAGCACTTAAGCTGTCTCCGAGAATTTTTTATTGTGAATATTGTGGTATAAGAGTTTGGGGTACTTCTTTTTTGTGTATCAAAGTGAAAAATCTTCTGTGAGCATCATGTCTTATAGCGGATCAGTGCAGGATGAAGACACAGTACGTGATGTAGAAGCTGAGGAGCAGCAGCATGGGCAGGTTGTTAACTTGGTGAACAGTGAGGAGGATGCAAGGAATTTTTTACAATGGCCTGTTACTTCCGACTGGTTGGTGGGTATGAATCGGTACGGTCTCCAGTGCTTAGCCGCAGCTATCGGTCATATACGTACTAGTGGCATGACCAAGGATGACCTGATGACGTGTGTGCTGGGGGGGGGGGTGACTGGCGTACGAGGTAGGGTGAGTGCTCAGAGCACTTTGGCCGAGCCTCCCCTTCACTCGACTCCCAATCCTCCTATTGGAGTACCGACCCTGAGCACGCTTCCGCAGGTGGGTAGTGACTGGCAGGGTGGTTTGCCCCTGGGGGGATCACCGTGTATTTCTAACATCATTGCATCTCCTCCTCCTCCTCAAGGTTTACCCCGGAGATGCTCTTTCAGCTCGAGCTAGCTAAGATAGAAGAGAGAAAAGAGCTGGCTAGGATGCAGCAACAGACGAGGGAAGCTGAGCTTAGGACTGAACTAGAATCTACAAGATACCGTGCCGACATGGATTTAGAGAAGTCTCGTGTTGAGATTTCGGGACAGCGACTTGGTACTGGAAACCGTGCGCATGATCAGTCTCTGCGCACCTTCTCAAACTGGTCCCTGTATTTGACGAGTCTGGTGTCACAGAGTTTTTCAATAGATTTGAGAAGAAGTGCCGGGAGCATCAGTGGCCTGAAGTTAAGTGGGCGGCCCTTGTGTCCTCTAGACTCATAGGTAAGGGGCTCAAGGCTTACGATGCACTGCCTTTGGAGTCCTGCGTTGTTTATGAGGAGCTCAAGGAGGCTGTCCTGCGGGCATACGAGCTACAACCCGAGACATATAGGTTAAAGTTCCGGGGTGTGACTAAGTTTGATGAGATGAAACAGTTGATGCTTCTAGAGCAGTTTTATAAGTGTACGGGCGGCGACTTGACTTTAAACCTTAAAGAGAAGAACCCAAGAACTCTCGTAGAAGCAGCAGAGATGGCTGATCGTCGGTTGTCACTAATTCGGGGGTGCGGCTCTGCACAGAGAAACGATGTAGGCGTTAAGGAGCGTTACCCTCCCCCTCCCCGGAATATGGACACACATAAATTTAAAAGCAATGACACCAAGACTGATCACAAACCTAGCACTGCCCCGTTTAAGAAGGGTCAGGGGACTTTTACACCTCAGTCTAAGTCCAAGGGGAAATTTGAGTGTTATCACTGTCACAAAGAGGGGCACATGGCAAAAGCTTGTCCGAGCAGACCTCCCACGGCGGCTGTGTCATTGGCTCGCAGCATTGGGGTGTTCCAGAAGTCTTCTGTGTTTGCTGGAGGCATAAGATCAGAGGATGGAGCACCGCCAGTGAAGAAGGATCCGGAAGGCTCGAACCCTGTCCGCGATGCCTTTTGCGACCATAGAGGGCATGGCTGCGTGAAGTGGGGGGGCAAGAAGCACGGGGTACAGCTTTTGCGTGACACAGGTGCCTCTCAGACACTCTTGAAGAATTTCACTGGTAGACCCATAAACGCGGCGTGGGTAGTTGTGGTGCAGGGAGTTAATGCAACTAGGTCATACCCGCTTGTTAGAATGGAGCTTGAAGTTGACGGTGTGACTCACGCACTGGATGTGGGAATCGTGGAGAAATTGCCTGTTGGGGGCGTCGATCTCCTTCTCGGCAATGACTTTGCGGTGCCTGCTTCTAAGGTTTCACCCTTAGTCGTTGCCGAGGAGCCGGCCGACGTGAGTAGGGAGGAACAGGAGTGGGTTGAGAAGTGTCAGGTGCAACCAATGGCGTGTGTTGTAACCAGATCTCTCGCATCCAGGGAGTCACAGCCTAACCAACAGTCTTCAAATAAGCGGAGGAACGGTCACGAGAAGGTGCTGAAAGCTGATACGGTGGAGAGTCTAGTACCAGCAGCGCTTCTCGGGGACTCAGTATTAGCACCGTTATTAGAGTCTGGAGAAGCACCACCACCTGTCACTGAGAGTGTAGAGGCAGGGCTTAAAGAGACTCAGAGGCAGCAACGGTATACACGGAGAGAGCAACGGGATGCAAAGTTCGATGTTGGGGGAGGGCATGAGTTGTTTCGCAAACACTTAGACAGGCTAGCTCCCTCAGATATTCGCAAATTGCAGCTAGAAGACCCGGAGGTTCTAAAGTGTAGTGACGGTGCTGTCGAACTTAAGAGTAGAGAACGAATGTTGCATAGCCTGGAGTTGGCTGGCCGCAATCTGGTAGGCTCTCAGGCCCTCATGAAGGACAGGTACGACCACAAGGTGAAACTCAGGGAGTTTCACGTGGGTCAGGAGGTGTTAATACTACTCCCTCTTGTAGGTCACCCCTTATCCGCAAAGTACGCTGGTCCTTATAGGGTAGCAGAGAAGCTCTCGGACTTAGATTACCTGGTGGCCACTCCAGACAGGCGTAAGAGGAATCAGTTATGTCATGTCAACCTGATGCAGGAGTATGTGAGGTGCCCACCTGAGCCTCTCACTGTCCCCGTGATGACTTTCAGCAGTCAAGGTGGAGAAGGGGAACGGGACAGTCATGCGCAGGTGGATGACAACTGGGATTATCATGTTTCTGCAGATCAGTGGGCGGGAAACACGAGACAGGCGGCTCATGAGGCTTTGCAACACCTACCTGAGCAACAGCGTGTGGCTGTCGAGCGCCTATTCTGTTTATACCCTACTGTATTTGCGGAACACCCAGGCCTCACTACTCATGAGATGCACGACGTTGACGTCGGAGACTACCCACCCTTCAAATCAGTGCCCTATAGGGTGCCCCCTATTAAACTTCCGGCCCTCCGGGCGGAGTTGGAGTATATTTTGCAACAGGGACTGATCGAGAAGGGGGCGGTAAAGTGGACATCTCCCGTAACGCTGCAACCTAAGCCGGATGGCAAGGTGCGCTTCTGTGTTGATTACTGCAGGCTAAACGGCTTGACTCCCACCAACCCATATCCTCTTTCCCGGGTCGATGACTGTGTAGACAAGATTGGCAGGGCCAAGTTCTTGACCAAGGTGGACCTGGTAAAAGGTTACTGGCAGGTGCCTTTGTCTGAACGGGCGAAAGAGGTGTGTGGTTTTGTGGTGGATGGTGCTACATATCGTTGTAATGTCATGCCGTATGGTCTAAAGAACGCACCAGCGACCTTCCAAAGCTTGATGAACGAGTTAGTGGCTGACATTCCGAACTGTACCGTGTACCTGGACGACGTCATTATCTACGATGACGATTTCAAGAACCACTGTGAACATGTAGAATCCCTATTTAAGAAATTAAGCGAGGCAAACTTGGTGGTCAACCTGGGAAAGTGTGATTTTGTGCGGGCTACCGTGCAGTATCTGGGGTTCATGGTGGGTTTGGGCCAGGTGTGCCCCCCACAGAACAAGATATTGGCTATTAACCACTTTCCCAGGCCGTCCACCAAGAAGCAGATCATGAGGTTTTTGGGCATGATTGGTTACTACCGCCGCTTTATAAAGGGCTATTCTACTGTGCTGGCTCCTCTGATGGACCTATTGGCCAAAGATAGAAAGTTTAAGTGGGCGCCTGAGTGTGAGAGGGCTTTTTTGCTAGTAAAACACCTGTTGTGTACTCACCCAATCCTCAGAGCCCCGGACTTTAGCCGACCATTCCAGCTGGCAACTGATACCAGTGGTGTGGGGGCTGGTGCCGTTCTGATGCAATCAGACGAAGATGGGCTGGAGCACCCAGTCAGTTTCTTCTCAAAAAAGTTCAACTAGGCGCAGAAGAACTATTCAGTAGTTGAGAAGGAACTGCTGGCGATTGTGCTAGCGCTCAGGCACTTTGAGGTGTATGTTCCAGCCTATGGACCAGTTGTGGTGATATACACCGACCATCACCCCCTCAAGTTCCTGAATCAATTCCATAACCGGAATTTGAGGCTGACCAGGTGGTCTTTAATGTTGCAGGAATACAACCTAGACATACGCCATATTGCCGGTTCTGAGAATGTGATTGCAGATTGCTTATCGAGGGTGGAAGACCTGGGGTAGATCATCACAAGGGTAGCCTCCTAGTTTGGTTTGATTGGGAGGTTTGACGTACCTCCCAACCTACCAAATAGGAAAACCTACTATTTGGTAGTAGTCTTGGAAAATCCAACGTCAAGGCTATTAACCTAATTGCAATGACGACTTGTCTATTTTGACTGCTATGTCGTCATTCCAACCGCGGTTAAAAAGAAAACGTCTAGAGTCTACTCCTTATCTTGCTCTAGGAGATGTTGTACATTAACCAAAACTACCACCGAAGGTGAAAAAAGCATAGAAGAGAAGAAAAAGGGGTTTACCTTAGTTACCGCTTAAGGCCCATCCCGTGTTCCGTCATGTGCAGATCCCTGTCGAACGTGCGCATGAGCGACCCTCTCTTGTTATCACATCTCACGTCAGCAGAAGAACGCGGATGGGCAGGGGTCCGGCGTGAGGGAGGGTATTATGTACGTTGGATTTTCCAAGACTACTACCAAATAGTAGGTTTTCCTATTTGGTAGGTTGGGAGGTACGTCAAACCTCCCAATTTGTTAGTAGTCTTGGCAAATCCAACGTCAAGGCTGCATAACAAATAGGAGGAGGACATCCAAGCCCAACCTACCAAAAAAAACAATGCATAAAACAAAAGTATGAATGACAAAGACACAATTTAAACAAGAGAGTCTAATAAAAGAGTGAAAAACTGAGGAGTAGCTAAAAAGAACAGTTTTAACACATGCCCGTCATTCATAGTAATGCAAAAACATAGACTTGTCTGAAACCAAAAAGGTACTGTACCCAAAATCCCTTTTCTTCAAAAACCAACAAAAACACTGAACACAAGAACAAAACACAATTTTCAATGTGGCAAAAACACTTATGTACTGGAACAATACACAATCCCAAACTTGCAATCCAGTGTTGCAAACCCGTACACCCCCCCCCCCCCTTTGTCATATAAAACAAAGGAAAAGAACGAGGGACAAGGGGGGAAGACCAGGGATCGGCGCCAGAGCACCAGGAAACACGACCCCCGAGAGCAAGCACCAGCCGAGGGGGTCGAACACTGGACACGGAGAGGTAGGAGGAGATGAAGGAATTGATAGAAGACCCACAAAACCGCTGAGGCGAAGGCAGGTAAGAATCGACGTGGCAGGAACCGGAAGGAGGCAGCAAAGGATCTGACACCGTGCGCAGAACCCCTACAAACAGGGCGACGGGCACGAACGGTCCGACTAACGCGGCGGCCCAACTGCACCTGCGAGAGCCTCCCACCTGTCCGAGGAGACACCCACACAGCAGGACCCGAAGGCGGCGCCACAGACGCAACAGAGGAGCGCAAGGCCGACACCGGGCACAACACATGGCGAGGATGCCCAAGCCGGAAAGCCTGGACGGCGAAAGGCCGGAAAGCGGGGGGCCGCCCTCCCAAGTGTGGCAACAAAAGGAGGGGAGGAGGCGAACGAGACGCCATGCAAGGACGGGGAGAATCGCACGCAGTCCCGGGGCCACGACAATGCCGCTAGGGCAGACAACCGAACCCCAGTGGCCAGAGTGACAAGGAAGAGCGGACGCCCGAGCAACAGAACCGGCGTAGCGGCCCTCGTAGACGTGGGCGAAGCCAGAAGGACCAGAGCCCGCCCCAGAACCCACTGCGGAGGGACCTGGCGCGGAGGAGGTCGATCCCGGAAGGCAGCCGTCAGGAAGGAATCCAGCACCAGTGGCAGAACGACTAGCCCAGCGACGGACCCAAAGAGCCCCCGGACGGCAGATAAGCGGGTACGTATAGCGTCGACTCGAAAGTGACGTGTACGGAAGAGGTGAAACAAGGAGCGTAGGACGAGGGAAGGAGAGCCAACTGGCAGGCGAGTGGCCTGGAGCCACCTAGGAAAAGACCCCCAGCGGGACCCGTAAGGCCCCCAAGGAGAAGACGGCCAGGAACGCAGCAGGAAGTCAGTCAGGGCCCGGCCAGGGCCCGGCCGGGGACCGGGAGCCACCGGGCCACATGAACAAGCACGACGCGAAGGCGAACGAGGCCCGCAGGTCCCCAACCGAGCCCAAGTGGAAGCCGGAGACAGGTAGAGGGACCGGACCCGGGCACCACCGCGGCAACCGGGCGGACCAAACCCGCGCCGGCCACAGAGGCGCGAGGAGCCAGACGCAGCCGTGATACAGCCGCAGCCTCGCGAGGACTGGGCACAGCAACAGCGCGTCTGGGGGCGGAAAGATGTATATCGACCGCCACCCGTACCAGGCCACCATGAAAGCGGCCGGACCCCCCCCGGAGCACGAGGCCGGAGGGAGAGGTCCAAAGGCAACTGGCGCGGCACCCCCGATGCGAACAAGGCGACCTCCGGAACACCTCAGGAAGCCGCGAGGTCGGCGAACACAGTCCGTTGCAACGCCCATTCAACAAGAACGCCCTGCCCCCACGACAGGGCGGCCGCCCACAGGGTGGCAGGCCCGGGCAGGGAGGAGGCATGCAAGGAGAAGGGGTGTCGGGCCGCGAGGAAGAACAACTCCACCGAGACCCCCAATAGAGTCAACGACCTGGAGGAACCCCCGCAGAAGGAAAACAGGGGACAGCCTGTCTGAGTGTCTAACCCGAAGGCCACCGACTGACCCCGAAGGGCCAGCGCGTGGTCCCGCAGGAAGAACAGAGGAACCAACAGTCCGAGGGCATAGACGGGTAAGTGGAGGGAGACCCACCCATCTGCCAGGAAGTGGACGTCCCAGGTTCGATCGGGAACCCCACCCAACCTCGCTCGACGGATCTGTGGCTACCCAGACCGTCGGCGGGGGGGCGGACCAGGGCACAGCCGCAGAGAGCGAGCCCGGAGCAACCCAGAGACCGAAGCGTCAGCGAACGGGACGCAGGAGCGGCAGGAGCCGATCCAGAGGGGCAACGGAAACACCACGGGGCCCATGAGGAGGAGGCGGAGTAGCCCGAGGCTCCCTAAGGAAAGGGGCAGAGCGGCCCAAAGCAGCGAACCCACGAACGAGTCCCAGAGCCACCCCAGGAGGGAGACCGAGTGCAACACGGCGAAGACCTTCCACCGAAGGTGCACCGCGGGCGGCAGACCCCGGGTCACCGTAGCGCCGGACAAAACCCATGCGAGACCGACCCATGGCACGACACGCGACGGGGTCAAGCGTGAATCGGGAACATCAAAAAGGGGAACCCTAACCGTGCGACGGTGCGAACGACTGGGAGGGCGTCGCCAACTCACAGGCCTAGGGCTTCGGAAACAACCAACCAGTCAGCCAAGGAAAACAGGAGCCGGAGCCCGCTCCTGAGGAGAGGACCCAGAGCCTGCCCCACATGTGCGGAGAAGATCCGCGGCGCGATGGGGAGACCGAAGGGAAGGCCGGCGAACAGGAACACACGATCGGAAGTCCGAACGGCCAAGAATCGCAGGAAGAGAGGATGGAGAGGAACGAGCCAAGACGCATCCCGGAGGGCCAGCGACACAACCCACGACAGAGGGCACAGGGCCAGGCGTACCAGGGGTACCGGCAGCATCCGAAACCGTGGGAGCACGACGCGCCCGTTGAGGGCCGACAGAACCACCAACGGGCGCAGCGCGTCGCAGTTCGTCGACGGGACCAGAAAGACACGGGAGAGGAAAACCGGGCGACCGGCGGGCAACCCCCTCGACGCCACCCAGCTCGGGCATGGAAGGGAGCACGTGGGCCACCTCCGAAGAGATGGGCCGGCGTCGGTGACAAGAGCGGAAAGGGGGTCGAGACGTCCACCACCAGGTGAGACCCCACCGCGCAACCCGCCGCCCCCAACGTCCCTCGCGGCAACCGAGGGGCGCAAGGGCAAAAACAACCCGAGGGAGCACCCGAGAGGAGGGGAGCGACCCGGTCGGCCAGGCGAGAAGGAGAACAAGGAGGCCGACCCAGAGAACCACACATTGTGGGGACGCGGAGGTACCCTCGGTACGGGCCGTGCGGGCACGAGCGCCACGTCAACCTCTACCCCCCCCCCCCCCCCCAACCCCAGGCCGGCGCGGGGCAGACCACGTCGAAGGGCGGCCGGAAGTGGAAGACCGGCCAGCCCCGACACAGCGGGGATGAAAGGGGCAAGAACAGAAGGGCGAGGCAGAATCGACGCACTGGCCTGCAACGTCCCAGTCCTGCGGCCGTGCAAGGCGGCAGCACTCGTAGCAGCACCCCGAAGAGGACCGGCAGAAGGACGGGACTGAGAAGACCCCGCGTGCGACACAGTACGCCGGGGCGTGACGGAAGCAGGGACCGCAACGACACAGCGCGGCGTCGCGTGTCGGAAGCAGGGGCCGCCGACAGAGAAGCGAGCATACCCAAGCAACCAGCAGAAACAACCCCGACGTATATAGCGCAGAGTACAACAAACCCTGACGAATATCCAAGGGGGCCGGCCGGCAGAACGAGGACCGCACTGTCGGGCGGCGCCGAGTTGCCGCGCACAAAACCGCCTGCAGCTCGGGAACCAAAGACACCGCGAGCCGAAGGTGGACCCGCAGAACGCGGTCCAAACCCTCGCGAAGAGCGCCTGGCGCAGACGCCCCGAAAAGCCGCAGGCGGGGACAGACGGCTGGAGGGAACCGAAAGACAAGACAAGAAGTCCGGCACCCTCAGTCGCAAGGGAAAAACCGTGGTGACAGAGGCCTGATCCGGGTGAGAGAAGAACGGGGTAGCAATAGAACAAAGTTCAAGAATGGGCGCGCCCATCCAGGACCAGAACGCGCCGGCCAACCTGCCGACAGACACAAGAGGAGGCAAAAGCAGGGACGAACCCAGTCCAACGTCAAGGCTAGTAACCTAAGGGAGGGACCGAAGGAGAGCCGTCGACGGAACGGTGTGAAGGCGAAGGCCACAGCAAACCAGGCCTCCAAGGGGAGAGGGCGACCGAGCATGACGGCGAAGCCAGGCGTACCGGCGTCGCACAAACCCGCCCCACAGGAGGACAGACCCGTCAACACAGCCAGGGACTGAACAGCCGGAAGGAGGTCAGCGCGGCTGAAGTCTGACCAGAGCGTAGGCCCGCAGAAGGGAGCGGGACCGGAGCAGGGGTAGGAAGGGCGAGGCGCTGAGGGTGAGGCACCGCCGAGAAGAGGGAGGCGTCCAACGAACGCCAAGCACCCGTCGAAGCGTGACACAACCCAGCCCTGCAAAGCCAACAATCGAACCGAGAGAGGCGACCCCCCCCCCCCCCCACCCAGAAGGGTCGGCCCGCAGGGACAAGCGTGAGCGGGAGCGAGACCCACGACACGAACCAGCAGCGTCGCGGCCCAAGGAAGGCGAGCGACGACGGCCGCGTCGCCGTAGAGGGACCCGTCCCCGAACACGAACGGCCGAGGGGGAAACAGCACCATCCCCCTCTTCCAGCGACACGACAGCTCCCGAGAAAAGGGGACCCCGAAACCTCACCGAGGCAAGAGGAGGGGTACCCCCCAGGCGAGACGGGAAGTGAAGGGCAGGAAGAGAAGAAGGAGAAGGAGCAGGACGACGGGAGGGGGAAGGCTGGCCGGGTGAAAGGAGGCCAGAAGGAGCCGCGGGGGGAAACAGAGCAAGGACCCCCGGGGCTGAGAGAACAGGGCGGCCCGACACCGAGGAGGAGGAGGGAGGGACCCCCACCGTGGGACGAGACCGTGAAGGAAGAAGAGGCACTGAAGCAGGTGAAGTAGGAGAAGCAACGACACCCAGGCGGACCCTCCTGGACAGTGTAGGAGGGAGCAGAGGGCCAGCGACAGCACGAACAACCGCGCGCGGAGAGGACAACGTAAGAGGAAGTCGTCTGGGCTAGGAAAGCGGGCGGAAGGGAGGAGAGCCCCTATCCGTAGAGGCCAGGGGAGGGCGCATAGGAGCAGAGCCGCCAACCCCGGCCTCAGGGCGAGAACCAAGACGAGGGCGACGGGCGACGTCAAGGTGATCAGGAGGACGACGAGGGGCAGTAGCGAGGCGAGCGAGAGCGTGGAGGCTTAGGGAGACCAGTAGCGTAGGTGAACCATATGATACCCAGCTCGCCTTGTACCATGTGTGCCAACCCCAGATGGGACGGCACAACGTCGTCCACGAATACCAGGTACCTATTTACAGCTAGGTGAACTGAGGCCAACACATGAAGAGGGAGGTAGGCCGTAGAGGACACAAAGAGCGAGTGGCGCAAGCAGGACATGTGGCTCACCAAGCACGGGGAGCGACAACCAAGGCGAAAGCAAAGCAGCCGACCAGCACGAGAAGAACACACACCAGAATCAGCACGTCGAAGGTGTAAGTGGAGAGAATGTCCAAGAAGAACCAGGGAAGGAGCATGGGGAAACAGGAACACACATGCAAACAGGGATCTGTACTCACCCTAAACCGGGAGCACAGAGGTAGGTGAGGAGGGCGGCCGAGGCGGAAGAGCACCAGCAGAACCTGCAAAGATGGAGAAAGTGTTAACCACCACTCAACATCTTACATGCAGGGCCTATAACACCAGGAAAGTGCATACACCAATATAGTATCAGGCAACAATATGACACAAAAAAGGGTCAACAGTGAAAGCCAACTATAACCGCAAATGTGCGGGCCAATGGAGGTAGATCCGTACCGACACAAACCTCCCACATCGCCACGCGACCCCCCAGCGATCTCCGCAAATTTGCGGGGAGCCGAAACGACCCAGAGGGCCGAATCGAGCACTCCGCAAATTTGCGGGAACGGCCAAGAGGGCCCGGTGCCGAACAAGCGAGAGGGGCGTCTAGGAAAACCAAAAAAGGCCCGCAAACAAGCGTCAACTCCTTATGAACTCCAAGCGACGATGACCGTGACCATCTAGCTGAGCAGTGTCTTCCTTGATAATATCCTGACTTGACCGGTCAAGGGAGAGGCAAGGAAGACACACCAGGGGAGAGGAGGCACAACCCCTGGGAACCACCCAACCCACAGAGATAGAGCAAAGCCCATGAGGAGAAGTGGCAGGTTGGGTGGTTTGGCACAACAGGGGCCCCCGTGGGGTACCCCAGGATTGGGCAAAAGTTATGAAAGGATGGAGGTGAAAACAGGAAGGGAACACAAAAAACCAGTAATGAAACTGGTGAGAAAAAGGGTGGCCTAGCCGCGAGTAGAGAATGTGTCAGGGGCGAAAAACCCTGTGGAGTGAGGGAGAGGCCCCCGTGGGGTACCTCTGGGTATCACGAACCACTAAGCGCCCAGGCCCTTGAGACACAGTGAAGGCTCGAAAGGGGGGACTCGGGAATAACGCTAGTTATGCGGCTGACACAAACACTACAAACAGCACCGCCACCACGAAATCTCAGGTTGTGAACCAACTGTACACCTAGGCTATGAAAAAATGAGAACTCATAAGGGCATAGCAATTCCTGAATGATAAACAAGCTAGGCTAATTGAAGCTAAAAGCTAAACTATGCCCAGACTAACAGGAAAAAAGAATATGAAAAGAGAAAGAATGAAAACATATAGACGGGGAACGCCAAGCACCCCCGTACCTTCGGTAGCTATTTCCACACGCGTCTCCATAAAACACACTGAGGAGCCCATTTAGGTGTGTCCTAGATCACGTAACATCTGTCTAGCAAAAAGAAGGCCAGAAAAGCCGAAACGAACCTAAAATAGGGTGAATTGAAGGAGCACAACAAAAGCGGACTCAATCAATGGAGGCGCGTGAAAAAATGATAACAAGAGAGGGTCGCTCATGCGCACGTTCGACAGGGATCTGCACATGACGGAACACGGGATGGGCCTTAAGCGGTAACTAAGGTAAACCCCTTTTTCTTCTCTTCTATGCTTTTTTCACCTTCGGTGGTAGTTTTGGTTAATGTACAACGTCTCCTAGAGCAAGATAAGGAGTAGACTAGACGTTTTCTTTTTAACCGCGGTTGGAATGACGACATAGCAGTCAAAATAGACAAGTCGTCATTGCAATTAGGTTAATAGCCTTGACGTTGGATTTGCCAAGACTACTAACAAATTAGTATGTTTACGTCTGGTGCTTGTTGGCTCGCGTGTGTAGCCCAGCGTATTGGGTCGTAAAGTAGGAGTTGCTGTGTTGGTAGAGAAGAAAAAACTAGGCTTGCCCCTGTAGTGCAGCCGCCATAAACATATTAAAAATATAAAAATCCTATAAAAACTCTTTCTTTGATAGTTACATTTTGTTTAAGTATGTTATAGCAGAAATTCTGAGTTGTACTCCTCTCAGAAGGCTGGGCTAGTGAAGCTCGCTCTTATGAGCATAACTATGTAATTTAATCTATTGTGTTGGGAAGGGTTGTTCATTTTTATAATGTGTTATTTTGAAGAGAACTGTGCTTTACATTTCATTGTCGCTGGGTGGCTAGGAGTGGCGAATTGTGTATGGGTTCTGCGTGTCAGATTTAGAGCTCATAGTTGGAGCCTCTTAAAAAATCTTGGGTGGGTGTGACGCTCACCGCTTCCCCCAGAACCGCATGGCTTACTCGCTAGGACTCGCCAGGGCAGAGAATGTAGCTACAGTCTACCTATCATTGTGTACTTTCCTTCTCGAGAAAGCTTGTGTTGCAGACAGTTCAGAACTGTTCTTTATTTTCGTCTGTCACAATCCTTTCTATTTTATTTAGTCAATTGAAAGTATTGTGTTAAGTAGTTGAATGATGGGAAAGGCGAGCGGGAGAGAGAGAGAGAGAGACCAGGTGGTGTGACTTGGTGGTGAGTGTGGCACGTGGCTGGCCCCCTTACATAGGCCTCGTGGGATTCGTTGCCTCCTGCCTAACACTGCCTACTGGGCGACTGTCGCGCGCCCTCGTGCCATTCCTGCGAACTGGGACTCCAGCGAGGTGGTCCCTGGGAATATCCTTGTCAGATCCTTCCCAGACAGCATACTCTAGCATCTCCCATGAACTGTTCCACACTCTTGTCTTAGAATCTTTCTTTCCTACTGCCTCTATCATTTCCACTACTTCCTCACCTTTTATTAATATCAATCCCCCTCTGGTTCTCTGCACCCACACCTTGAATTGGTGGCCAGACTGTATTATATGCTGGATCTCACATTTCTTATGTACTAGGCTAAGGTTGAAGAGAGTCGTTGTCTTTTTGGGAGATTGTATTGCTCGGACTGTCTCCATCAATCACTAATGTTTCTACAGGGTTAAATAATGCTAGACTAGGGATCAGGTACCTTGCTGTTGGTGTTTTCACTGTGTGTAGGCTACTTTTGAGCTGCACGACACTACGGATTCTGTGGGTTACCTGGGTGGATCTTTTGTCTGTGTACCTTGGAGTTTAGACTGTGTAGTGCGTGAGGGCTGCTTGCCTAATCCACCCAACACTGTTCTAACTCTATTTGCTTTTACTTTTGAGGGTCGCCAGGAGGATACTCGATACTTGTGATCGAGAATCCTCAAGAGAGCACCCCTTCATATTAACGTAATCAGGCCGCACAGACCCAAGGTCCACACTAGGCTAGGAGCTGCCTTGCTCCACCAGAATTCTGTACCTTTGCGCATCCCAGCTAGACTTTATTAACCCGGGTAGACATTAGCTGGATTAGATCATATACTCTTTTATGCATACCCATTTTTTCTACACAAGCATTTTGAGGTCTAGGTTGCTGTAGAGAGACACAACCAGCATAGACCGGTTTTGTTAATAGGAGTACTACTTTTTCGTGGCGAGCATTATTACTGTTGCACCGCTTATAATATTCTTGTGTCCAATAACATTATCGGTCCAGCCTTTTTGTGTATTTAGCCTACACGTGCATTGTCCTGCCTCCTGCTATTTTGTGGTTCCATTTCCGATACGTTCTTCTTAGTAGCATCCGACATTATTCAGAAGATTCCTTGTTCGGTGCTTGAGGACTTTACAACACTTTCTTTCATAAAGGAGTGACAGATATTATTGATTAAAGTAACGTTTAGTAAACCTTCTTCTTGTTTGCATTAGATCACTCTTGTGATTTAATTAAGTTAACTATCTTTTCCTTGTGTACCATAACTAAGCAACCATATGTTATAGGTAATAGGCTGTTTCAGAGAACATCAGCCTATAGTAGAAGCACATAGATACTGAGAGTTAAGATACCCCACTATCGCAGATATAACTCTGGAGGGTATATGTGTTCTTTGTTTGACGGGATTATATATCAGGGGTTGGATCTAGCGTTTCCGTTGTTGCATTTATGCCAGTCTAGTCCAATGTATAAGAGCCACTGATTTATACGAGACCCGATCGTAACAAAACCTTCTTGCAGGGCACCTGTTTTTGTCTGCTTCCAGCTCCTGAGACACAGTCTTACCCTCCATTGAACTCACCAATACCTTGAGTTCCTGAGCCGCAGTCTTCACCTATATTGAACTCACCAATACCTTGAGGTTCCTGAGGCACGGTCTTCACCTACATTGCGCTCTCCTGTACCTTGAGGTTCCTGCGACACGGTCTTACCCTACATTGAGCTCACCAATACCTTGAGTTCCTGAGACACAGTCTTCACCTACTTTGACCTTGCTCATCCCTTGCGGTTCCTCAGGCACAGTCTTCCCTACATTGAGCTCCCCACTACCTTGAGGTTCCTGAGAGACAGTCTTAACCTCCATTGTGCTCACCAATCCCTTGGGATGTCTTTTTCCTTCCACCCTCCCCGGTGCCGCAGGTCTCTCGGACAGGCTGTACTCAGCTCGCTCCGCCCTGGTGCGTGGATGACTCCCGCTCCAGGTCGGTCCTATGACTAGACACATTCTCTTATAAGACCGCTCCCTTTATTACTGCAATCTGCCTGACGTCCTTCAACGGTGTCTTTGGCTTTGCTGGGCGGGACCCTTTAGGCCTCTCCACTTCAGTTGGGAATGTTTTTATTACGGGCCTCTGGCGTCTGGGCTAGGGCCTCACGGGGCCCGTTCCGCCCTAGGGTGGGCTCTCTCCTCCTCTCGGTCGGGCCTATGCTTTGCCTCTGTTCTTTACCCACGGACGCTCCCACGTCAGCTGTGATGCTAGACCATTCAGTTGGGACGCTTGGATGTACATATCTGATGTTTTTACCCAGGGAAGCTCCCACGTCGGCTATCGTGCTAGACAATTCTTTTGGGACTCTTGGATGTTCCTGGCCTTTCGCCTTTACTGGTACCTACGGGCCTCTGACGTTTGGCTACCCTACGCCCGCTCCTCCCTGGTGCGGCGCCTCCGCTCTGGAGCGGAAGATACGCTCTGGAGCAGTGACTGTCTTTTTATTTCCGTGGATGCTTCCACGTCAGCTGTCCTGCTAGTCTCTTCTGACGGAACTCTTGGGTGTTTTCCCTTTCACCCTTCCTGATGCCTCAGGCCTCTCCCATCCGACTGCACTACATCTGCCCCGCCCTCGAGCGGAAATTCCCGCTCTTGGCCAGTTCTCTTCCATACTTCTCCTGACACCATCCCGGTTCCTCACCTGTCCTATGCCGCTCTCCGCTCTGGAGCGGAGCTTAATTTCTGCTCCAGAGCGGGATTTCCGCCCCAGCGCGGAGCGGGCCGTTCGGGGCCCCCTCCACTCTGGGTCGGTTCTCGGTGGACTTTGCCTTGCCTCTGGATGGGCCCTCCGTTGCAGTCATTCATCTTACTACTGGCTCTGTCTCGCTCCCTTTTTTTTTTTTTTTTTTTTTTTTTCTATATTCCAACTACTCCCTCTCGGGCATAGGCTGAGAGCCTGTACATTCCACCGCTCAACACGGTGAAGCCCGTGAGGTCTTGTTCCAGTCTGGGGAGTGAGACATGTGAAGCAACCATCATGGCTCGAAGCAGCTCCATCTCTGAAGCGGCCGGTTGCTTCGCCCAAGTGCTTCACCGTCTCACCCTCCAGACTCAGACCCTCACTCTCAGAACGCCACCTATTGAGCAGTGAACTCACTAGGCATTGTCCCCCTGTAACATATTTTGAATATGGGAATATTCATACAGTGTTATTTAATCAGGGAACAATGAGGGTATTTTTTTGGGCATTTCGGTGGGCTTTGTGGTAATGCACTGATACTAGGTACAGCACATTTGCCTCCATAGGCTAGCTCATTCATCTTCCTACTGGCACCATCTCGCTCCATTGCCTCCCTCGGCCTCCTGGGCCGCTCCTGCAGCGTGCAACGCTCTCCGCTCTGGTGCGCAGCTTCCATTTCCGCTCCAGGGCGGCGAGGGCCCTTCCTCCTACATTCCGCTCCAGAGCGGATTTCCGCCCCGGAGCGGAGGGGACCATTCTGGACCACTCCACTCTGGGTCGGTGCTAGGGTGCTTTGCTTTACCTCTGGATAGGGACTCAGTTGCAGTGGTTCACGGACTTCTCTTTTTTATTAGACTGTGCTCCCACTCTACTCTGATGGTAGAGTGGAGAAGAGGCGTCTTCTCCTCTTCAGTGCCTTCACCCTTTGGGTATTCTTATTATCCTCTTCAATTATAAGGCTTTCATGCCTTCCTTCTGGGGATTTGCACCTGCCCCTTGGTCTTTTCTGACCGGGGTTTTTTCGGGGTTCTTGCTCTTGCTGGTTCGCCTGGTCTCTCCCTGACCCTCCGCGTCCCTCTTCACCCCTCGCCTCGCCCAGGGGGGGGGGGGGGGGGGGGGATACTCACTTTCATGAAAGGTACTCCATTTTCGAGGTGTAGTGAGCACTTTTGTGCGTCCTTCGACCCTTGTGCCTGTTAATTTTCGGGAGTTTTCTTCCAGTATTTGTGCACCCGTGAATTATCCTCCTGTATAGCCCTCCGTTCGAAGGGTCCTCCTTTTTCGTCCTTTCCTTCCTACACAAGGGAAGGGGGTAATCTCCTGTCACGGATTTACCGGTTTTTCACATTATTGTGCTTACACACAATTCCTGGGCTTCCTACATGGGCCGGCAGTATCTTTTTCCTTTCCGATTGCGAGGAGGATATCACTTCCTTCCTGCGCACACCATGGGTGTGTCCATCCTGCCATGCCCGTTGGACGTAGGGAGTGTCCTCCCCTTATCTCATGCTACGGCCGCGATGGTTTTCACCCTCGGAGGTATAGATCGTGGCTCGTGGGTATTCTCCTTTGTGTCTCGTCCTCCTTACCCGGACACGGATGAGGCGAGGTCTCGCCTCTGCACTATGTAGTCGGGAATTGCTCTCTCTGTCAAGGACCACTTCCATTGGATTCCACACTTCGTAAGGGGTACGCGCCATGCGTCCCCTTACCTCTGCTGTCTCCGTGGCGCCAGGCCGCCTTTCCTCCTGTGCCTCGTTCGGGCATCCTCGCGGTTTCCGAGGACGCCGAAACGACGGTGTGACGTTGCTCTCCTTCCCCATATCGCCGACGATTCCCGACTCCTCCGTCCGGTTCATGCCATACATGTGGCTCTGGACGAGGCTCGGGAGCCCGTCACACTGCATACAACCTCCCTGCCCAGGCCTGCCGCCCTATGGGCGGATGATCTGTCGAAAGGACTGAGCGCCCGGGTAGTATGGTATTCCCAACACACCGTGTTCGACGACCTAGCGGCCTCCTGGAGTGTTCCACAGGTGGCCTGGTTCACCTCATGCGAGGCGACCGGGTTGCCTGTGTTCCTGTACCGCTGGATTACTCCTCCGGCGGAGGTACCGGTCGCGTTCAGCAAGGACTGGCGCAGGTGGCGGTCGGTTTATGTGTGTTCCACCAACCGCCGCCCTTTTTGACGTGCAACGTCCTCCACAGGCTGAGAGGGTACCAGTGCTTCGTTTGGTTGTCGCGCCCATCCGGCCGGCCCAAGCCTGGTCCGCTCGGCTGAAGCGGTGGTACCCGAGTCCAATTCCCCTAGCGATCTCCGATTTCCTCTTGGTATCGATTGGTGTCCTAGGGACCTCGTTCGCCTTCACGTCGTAGATGTTGTGTGGCAGGGTGGATGCCTAAGTATAGTCGTTCTTTGAATGTCAAATCCTCTCCCCTGGATTCATTTTACATGGCAGACTTACGGATCTCACTGATGCGGTTTTCCTTCTTGGTTCCCTACCCATCACGGACGCGACCGTCGGTGGCGTTCGTGTTTCACTACCTCCATTTGTTAATATTGAGAAGCGTCCCAACATCTGCACCACTCTTACGAACCGCCTGTCGGCCATTCGGGTACCGTTTGAGACTTTCACGGGGTTGGTCATTCCTCCCTAGGACTTGGGTTCTTTTTGCGATCCTGCTTTATGCTTCGTCCGACGCCGCGTCAGCTTCCTCCTCAGTGGTTTCTGGCGGAGGCTCTCAAACTGCTCTTGTCTGCCTCTTACGCTCATTACCCCACGCCTGAACACTTCCGTGACATGACATTGTTCTTTATGGCTTTGGTGACGGGTGCAGGAGTCCCCAGCGATGACTGCCAGGTCTAGGGACCGACATTCCTTACATCGTTCTCCCGTCCTTGAGTCAGTTACTTTGGCTCCGTCTGTTCGTTTGGTTGCTACAACCGTACGCGACACTCCCGTTTTTATGCTTTTCCTGTACCAGTTTTCAAACATGGTAGGGTTCATCATCCGTTATACCCGGCTCAAACCCTGCATCCGTATGTGTACTCGACCGGGCCAGTGTCGGGGATGCCTTTACGGGTGGCGCCTACGACCTGTAGGAGACTAGATCGACGTGCTGTGGGACTTCGCCTGTGTCGGTAGTTTCGGGCCAGTAACCCTTACGTTCTGGACGCAGCTCATGTTGTCCGTTCGTACGCTGCTACGTTCAGATTTTCCATAATCTTTCTCGACCGAACGTTGCCGACACGGGGCTTTGGTCTTCCCCCACCACGTTTGTCTCCTCCTCTCTGGCCATGTCCACAGGCAGGCCGGGACGTCCTTGTCGTGTGTTGGGCCAGCAGGTTCACTCAGGGTCTACCTGCAGTGTTCCTTCGGTCTCTTATCCTTCTTTTATTGGGGGAGGGGGGGGGGGGGGGGAGGTATTGCACTATACCCATACTTGCACCTAAGTTAAAGGATTAATAACTAGGTTAAGATTTTGATATAATTTCTCGTCTTAAAGTATACTACGTTCTGTTGGTAGGTCTTGGCCTCATACCACTGAACTTTTCTCATGGCTTTCAGTGCTGGTCACTGTGTATGCTCATGTCTTTTCTCGTCGCCCCCTGTACGGTCCTCCTCTTCGACGTATGTCAGTATTTACTCATTACGTTCTGGGTCTTCCTGCCTTCGTCCGGAAGGAAGGGGGGGGGGGGGGGGGGGGGTGCAGCAACCTGGACTTCATATTTTATGATGAAATGCAGCATTCTTTGTCTTAGGTTAGTTATCCCATGGCATAAGACTTGACTGTACTTGACCTCTCTTGATATGCACCTGTCAGTACACTCTTTCTATAAACTCTCTTGTTTAAGTCGGTCTTTCCATGGTCATGATATTTCCTAAGGGCTAAAGTTTGTGTTTTCAGCTTGTATGTCCGCCTCCAATTTGGTACTCTAGCTCTATGTTGGAACGTAGAGGCTACTACTAAATTGGGAGGTTTAACGACCCTCCCAATACCAAATGAGGTAAACCTCCTATTTGGTCGTAGCCTCGGAGTATCCAACGTCATAGTATCCCGCCCTCGCGCCGTACCCCTGCCCATCCAATCTTGTCTCTTGTGACTTGATACCGGGAATGCCCAATGAACCCTGTCGGGTAGTGGGGTGGATCCGTCAAGACGGCTGAAGGAGCCAGATAGGATGGCCTAAAATCCTGTAATTTTCTCTTCTTTCTCATCAATATTTTCTTATTTTCCTTTTCAAATAGTGGCCTCCAAAGTATGTACAACGTACCTAGTAGAGAGAGTAAGGTGCTACTCTAGATGTTATCGTTTTTATCGCGCTAGTGATTTAGATAATTGCCCGCTCTAGAGCGGAGCAAAATTATACGATAAGTATATAGCTCTACGTTGGATACTCCGAGGCTACGACCGAGGTTTACCTCATTTGGTATTGGGAGGGTCGTTAAACCTCCCAATAAGGTAGAACAAAAATAAAATAAAATACATAGGCCTACTGTAAAACAAAAAGTTTTTCAGCCAGTACCCAACCAGCGGGGGTGTGGGGGCGGCAGCCCCACCAATAATACTAGGTTAGGTTAGGTAAGGTTGTTAGGTTAGGCTAATGTTAACCCCATTCTTACTAGGTTAGGTTAGGTAAGGTTGTTAGGTTAGGCTAATGTTAACCCCATTCTTACTTCGTTAGGTTAGGCTAATGTTAACCCTATGAAAACCCAAACAAAGATTTCATTAGGGTTACTGTGTAATTTTAACATGAACATTAGTAAAATCCGAGCCAAGTTTCGTCAAAACTTGGCTCGTGTTTTCGAAATGTCGGGTTATATGGGTATGGAAATTTACAAAACCCGAGCCAACATGTTAATAAGGTTACTGTGTTATTTTCATTTTTAAATTAGTTAAATCCGAGCCAAGTTTCGTCAAAACTTGGCTCGGGTTTTCAAAAAGTCGGGTTTTATGGGTCTGGAAATTGACAAAACCCGAGCCAAATTTTGGTTACAAATGTGTATTATCGTGTTCTATACGCTTTTTACCCCTCAATTTCCCTGATCTTCATAGCCCTCCCCACTATCGGGGGGGCGTGTCTTTAGATTGATGGATAATGGGTAAATGCTTAATTCCCATTCAATGTCATCACTAGGTTCCACTAAAACACCAAAAACAAAATCAAAATACCAAAAAAATATATACCTGAAAAACACGTTGTTGCGTCTCCTGTATATTAACCAATAATTGAATATCTATAATATATTTGTTTTTCTCCAGTAAGCAGAATATATTTGTTTACAATTGGCACTTGTAATTCTCTTTAGATTTTTTGTAAGGCTTGTATCACACAAGTGGTTTTTCCTCAACTCTGGTCTGACAGCTTGTGTTTAGCTTTTATAATATTGGGGCACTTAAATTTATTTATCTTCAGTTTAGCTTCTGATACCCATTCATAGTATCCTAAAAATCTTACCAGGAAATTGTTGGCCATTAAAATGTAAACATTAAATTGCTTGTGTGTGACTCCCTTAGTAGATAAAATGATAATGTGAACACTTTTTATGAAACAGTAGTACAGTAGATACTTCAGTGACATAATCAGTTTAATTTACAATAATATATTATAGGTTCGAGTCCCGAAGGGAAGAAGGAAAACCTAATATTTAGTAGTGGCCCCGGAATCATTGACGACATGCCTAATTAAGTTATGGCACTCTTTGAACCCGCACGCCGTTCAAAACACCCGCCCAGGAGAAAGAGAATCCATATGATTGTAAGCGTACTATCAAAATACTTACGGACTCGTCCTTATGATGCAGTTACCACTAAGAGAAAACTAGTAAAAAATAAAATAATAATAATAAATCAGATCTGTATCCGTACTACGCTTCCCGCAGTTCAGATGTTTCTTAGCATCGCTTCCCCGCTAGCTGCGCATCGCTTTGCCCTTACTGATATACCAAGATTAACACAGACATTAGAACGAATGGGAAGGGGATGGAAGGGAGGGCCAGAATCGTCAATGATTCCGGGGCCACTACTAAATATTAGGTTATCCTTCTTCCCTTCAGGACTCAGACCTATATAATTTATTAGTGGCCCCTCCATCATTGATGACATGCTTGATATCTCAAGACTGGAGGGGGGACATTCGTGATAAATATTCAAAACCACTAACAAACTACAACGGATGAGTGGAACACACTTGTTCAGATCTATGATTTAATAACAAATAGAACAGGTGGTTGGCAACAGGTAGCATAATTCAAAATTATTCCTGTTTACACTAGGCCTAAGCCTTGATAGAGACTTGTGGCCATAATGTACTACATAAACTATACAAATAGGATATGGTAAAATTCAAAACTAACTGTACATAATATTACAAAAATACAAGTACACAAATATTGCATCCTAATGACTAATGATAGTCTTAGAAATTAAAATAAATTTGATAGTATTTATCACAGTAAAACATTTGGGATAGTGCCTATCACAGCATATGTCACCACGTAAGGCTTAGAGAGGGTCTCAACTCGACCCCCACCCCCCCTTTCTCAACATAGCACCAAATCTTACTTTAGAACTTTTGCCGTAAAGCTACACAAGGTACATATGGTTTATCAAGATTCACAGACAGGTAACGTATCAGAAAAGTGTGATTGGAAGCCCATAAGTTGGTCTCCTTAACCCACTAGGTACCAGTGCCGCAGCATATGCGTCGGCAATGTATGTACTGTAACGCTAAACCCCAGCGCCGCAGCACTGCGTCGGCAATTTCGACCTTATTGACTCTTGTCCTATGGTAGCTAGAGGGTTCAAATTTGTATGGGATATACCTTATGATGTTGCCGAACAGTGGCGGTACTCGGCAACCCCCAAGTCCAGCCGCGCAGGTGGGGAACGCCAGTTTACCCACTTATCTCACCACCTTTTGCAACCTTATTTACTATGTCCTATGGTAGCTAGAGGGTTCAAATTTGTATGGAATATATAGCTTATGATGTTGCCAAACAGTGGCAATGCTTGGCAACTTCCAAGTCCAGCCGTGGTGTGGAGTGGGCAGTGGGACGCACGGGAGGAGGGGGGATGACAGTTTTCTGGTTGACTTCGCGAATGTCTGACCTACCTCGTCGCCTAGTGATGGTGGAACAAAGGGAGGAGAGTGGGTATCGCTCCCCCACTGCTACCTATGACATAGTTGACTCCCCACAAAGTGGGGAAGAAGAGGAGTAGGATGACCCAGACCCCATGGCATTCCTCAAAATTTCGCCAGGCCATCGTAGGGGTCAGAAGAGACAAGCTGAGGATGAGAGGTGTCATGTTGCTACACAACAACAAGTGCGGTGTGGTTCTCCCCCAAACCTGCCTTCACTACCACCTCACACTCTCCCCACTAAAAATACAATGTGAAAACTCATATTTCTAAGTCAAAAGTGCCTAAAACAATGTGTAAAACTCATATTCTAACTATAAAACATATGATAAAGTATAAAATCAATAAACAGAGTGTGTGAGAGAAGCACAATAAAAGTGAAAGTGAAGGGGAGTGGGGTGTCAGTCAGCTGGCCGTGTGTACGTCTTGGGCCAAGATGGCCGCCCGTTGCCATGGTAATCAGGACGCCCACGGGGCTTGCCACTCGTCGGCATTTATGAAACTTGAATCTATGCACTTATCACACTGTAACTTCACTTACAATGACATTATGTGATACATGTTGCTAATATATGAACTATGAAGGCACACATGATGCTCGGGTGGTGTAAATAACCGTCACTCAAAAACTGGAGACATCGTACAGCAGCCATGCTGCCTCGCCCAGCTGGGGTGTGCCGGCACGGGAGGTTTGAAAAGGCGCCCGGCATCAGCTGATGGCTGAGGCCCCCACCCTCTTAGGACCCTCAAATGACCAAGGTGAGTGTTTTTGTTTTTTTCCCTTCATTTCTCAATTAACTATTTAAGCTGTTTTAGGGAGAACAAAAAATTAAATTTTTGCTCGGGCCTAGAATGTACATTTATTATATATTAGCTGGTGCCCAGTGGGTTAACCCGTCAAGTGCAGGTAGACTTAAGAGTTTTACCGGTGCGCTGCGGGAAAAGACTTATAATCCTAGGCCTAATAAAAAAAATTTAAACCACGCCAGTATCAATTGATTTTTTTTTTTTTTTTTTCCCCTTGGCCATGCCAAATATCACTCCTCCACATCCCCTCTGTCCCCCCTTCCCCCCCCCCCCCCACCCTTCAATTATCACCTATTTTCCCTGTTATTCCCTTATTCTTAGGTATATTTTCGTTCTAACATTAGCGAGTTGCTAGCAGGGCGTGGTCATCTGTGTGTCTAAGCGTGGGAAATAGCGGGAGTTACAGAGAGAGGCCTCAGTCTCTCTCCAAACCTTGAGAGGGGAGGGTGTGGAGCAGTCTGGCTCACAATTGATTTATGTAACTCTCGGTCTCATTTCGCGATTTTGACCAGCCAAACACTGTTTCCACTTGTTTTATTGTTGTAACAGGTTAATATCTTCATAATAAACGTAAAATAGGCGCATATGGATAAGTATTAATGATATTTATGGTAAGACAACTATTTTAGTGACAGGAAACAGTCTAACCCCCCTGGGGGTTAGGGAATAGAATATGCCCCACGTGCCTTCTGCGTGTCGTAAGAGGCGACTAAAGAGGTTGGGTCGGTGGGCTTGCGACCCCCACCCGGAAAAAATATCTAAGCAAAAAAAAAGAACGAACAGCCTCGGATGCGGACGGAACCAACGTTGACGAACCACGACCGACTAAGGACATGCCTTCGGACATTCTGAGAATGGCGACATGGAATGTTAGTGGCATGAATGATGGCACAAAAGAGAGAGAGGTTCTGGAAGTGTTAGTGAATGCCAGGCTGGATGTATGTGGAATGACAGAGACCAAATGGAAAGGTTCAGATGTGAGAGAGTGGGAGTGTGGAATAGGTGTGTGTGCTGGAGTGAGTGAAGGAATAGCGAGAGAAGGTGCATGTTTGTTTGTAAGTAGCAAATGGAAGGAATGTGTAAGAGAGTATGGGTCTGTGGGTTCAAGGATTGTGTGGGTGAGAATGAAAGTAGGAATACAAACGTGGGTGATTGTATGCGTGTATGCCCCGACAGAGGATATACTTGAAAGAAAGAAAGAGGAGTTCTGGATGAATGTGGAGGCGTGCCTGGAGAAGTTTGACAAGAACGAAAGAATATTTCTGATTGGGGATATGAATGGTAAGGTGGGTGATAGGAAAGTTGAGGGAGTGGTGGGAGGGTGGGGGGTACCATCAGAGGTGAATGGGAATGGTAGTGCACTTGTGGACGTATGTGTGGGGAGGAGGCTGTGGATAGCCAACACCTTCTTCCGACACAGAATGATCCACAGGTACACGTGGAAACGGATGTTGACAATGAAGGATAAGACAGTGGTGGAACGAAAGTCATTGATTGATTATGTATGTGTGGATCAACGAATGAAGAAATCTGTGATGGATGCTAGGGTGTATAGGGGTATTGGAGGGGGTCTGTCTGATCATTATGTAGTGGTAGCTAAGGTTAGGATACAAAAGAAGTGGGTGAGGAGAGCGGGAGGGAGGCGAGAGGAGGGTGGAATGGTGAGGAGGGTGGAGAGGTTGCAGGAGGAGGAAGTCAGGGAGGAGTACAGGAGAGCAGTGGAAAGACGACTAGGTGGGTTCGACCTGGAAGTTATGGAGGAAGTGGAGGAGATGAGCAAGGTGTTTAAGGATGAGATCTGTGCAGCATGTGAGGAGGTGTGTGGAGTGAGGAGAAGAGGGAGGGGAGTGAAAGGTACAGCATGGTGGACAGAAGAGGTAAGAATAGCTGTGGAAGAAAAGAAGAAAGCATATAGAGAGTGGTTGGGTAGTAGAGGGAATGAAGATTCCGAGAGACAGAAACGAGCGAGGTACGTGGAGAGTAAGAGGGTGGTGAAGAGAGTAGTGAAGGAAAGTAAGAGAAGAGTAGATGAGGAATTTGGAAGGAATCTGAGTGTAAAATGGAGGGAGAGTAAGAAACTGTTCTGGAAAGAAGTCAAGAAAGTTAGGGAAGGTAGCAAGGGAAACAGTAAGGGTGTGAAAGATAAGAATGGGAGAATGCTAGCCGAGAAGCAAGAGAGAGTCGAAAGATGGAGGGAGTACTTCAGTGAGTTGCTAAATGAAAGGAATGAAGAGCCAGCAAACATAGCTGGATATGGTATGGGAGGGAGAAGAAGAGAAGTAGTGGAGGAGGAGGTGGGGATCAGGAGGTCAGAAGTGTGGGAAGCCATGAAAAGAGTGAAGTTGGGGAAAGCACCAGGAACAGATGGAGTGTGTGGGGAAATGTTGAGGTATGGTGGTGAGATAGTGATAGAATGGGTATGGAAAATGTGCAAACTAGCATGGGAGAAGGGGAGTGCACCCGATGACTGGAAGACTGGCATAATAGTCCCCCTATATAAGGGCAAAGGGGAAAGAGGAGTGTGTGGTAACCACCGAGGAATATGTCTTCTAAGCGTAGTAGGGAAGGTATACAGTAGGGTAGTGATTGAGAGAGTGAGAGTGAGAACGGAGAAATGGATAGGCGACGAGCAGGGAGGCTTTAGGAAGGGAAGAGGATGTGTAGATCAGATTTTTACCGTGAATTGTGTTGTGGAGAAGTATCTGGAGAAGAAACAAAAGGTGTATGTTGCCTTTATGGACTTGGAGAAGGCCTATGACAGAGTGGATAGAGAAGGTTTGTGGAAAGTACTTAGAATATATGGAGTAGAGGGCAAGTTGCTGAAAGCAGTGAAGAGCATGTATGAGGGTGCAAAGGCGGCAGTACGTGTGGAGAGTGAGCAGAGCGAGTTCTTTGACCTGAATGTTGGTTTGAAACAGGGGTGTGTGATGTCCCCGTGGTTGTTTACTGTATATATGGATGGAGTTATGAAAGATATACTATCAAGAGCAGTGGATGTTGGTGTATCGCTGAAAAGGGAGGGAATTGAGTGGAAGCTACCTATACTGCTGTTTGCGGATGATACAGTTCTGATGAGTGATAATGAATGGGAGTTGCAGGGTCTGGTAAATGAGTTTGGAACAGTGTGCGAAAAACGGAATTTGAAGGTAAATACGGGGAAGAGCAAGGTTATGGTCTTCGAAAGGGGTGAAGTCACAGAGTGTGAGGTGAAGCTGAACGGTCAGGCTATGGAGATCGTCAACTCTTTTAAGTATCTGGGCAGTGTGTTGAGTAAAGATGGGACTATGGATGAAGAGGTGCGGGAGAGGGTACAACAGGGGAAGAGGGTTGTAGGAACGCTAAAAGCAGTAACAAGAAATAGGGTGGTCAGTATGGAAGTGAAGAAGTCCTTGCATGACAGTGTGGTAATCCCGACACTGACTTACGGAAGCGAAGCATGGACGTTGGTTGAGAGACTCAGACCAAGAGTGAGAGCAGTGGAAATGAATTACTTAAGGAGTGCGTGCGGAATTACATGGAGGGATAGACAGACTAATGAGGAAGTAAGAAGGAGGTGTGGTGTGGAGGTAGATGTGCTGGAAAGTGTGAAAAGGAACAACTTGAGATGGTTCGGCCATATGGAACGTATGGAAAGCGAGAGAATGACTAAGAGGGTGTACGAGAGCGAGGTGGAGGGACAGAGGGGGAGAGGTAGACCGAATATGAGGTGGAAGGATGGAGTGAGGAACTACATGAATGAAGGCGGTGCTGGTTGGGGGGAGGGGCGTCGACTGACTGGGGACAGAGGTGCATGGGGGCGGTTCGTTCGTGGCCACCCCTTCGGGGATCACGGCGTCAGGCAATAGATAGATAGATAGAAACAGTGAAATAGGTCCGCACAGTTTTATGGTGTTCAGTACATACGGTGCGCACTTACTAGGTTAATATCATCAAGTAAATAATTTTCCAAAAAGCGGAGCGACGCCGCCCATTTACGCAAATCATGTGCCCGCCCAACGGCACCCAGATTACTTTTTTTTATCATACTCACAAGGATAGCTGCCAACTGCCGCTTTCTGAGGTGTTTACCCGTCTGCGAGACCCAGAGAGCTGTCGATTGCGCCAGTCAGGCAGAGACCCATTGAGCTCCCGATTGCGCCAGTTGGGCAGCCCTCATATAGCTCATGAGTGACTTAACAGGACATAGAATATGATGTGTGTCACCCTTTTTGAGGACCGGAACCTCAAACTCTGCAAAAATATGATCCTGATGTTCAATATTGGCAACAAAATTGGGTGTCGGCTCAATTAATGTGAACACTCATATTACGCCTAGATAACTTGAGACAGGTTCGTTACTCATCGCAGCCAGCTCAGAAACCCGATTACCCATGGCCAAGGCCATGAGAAAAACGGCCTTATTTAGTAATGGTTCTCTCCGTCAATGACGTGAGAGCCTTATATATATAAGGGCTCCCCGGAGACCCCCGTGAGGGTCCCGGAAAAAGCATAACGCGACCCAAATATATAAAAAATACATCCTAGGGTGAAACCCTTTACTTAGTTCTTAGGGAACGTCATTAAAAAAAGGTAACCATTAGAAAAAGAAAGAAATTTTTTATGAGTAAAGATTAGAAACTATGAATGTTCTCTTACTAAATCAACTAGCGCGCCATTATACAGTCCTTCCCTTGCACCCGTCCCCCAGCTGGTCACGCTGGGTTTATTCGTCCTTCTTGTGGTCGCGTCCCGTGCGACAGGTTGGACTAATTTTGTGCTCTCGGGATGTGCTACTTTTCATCTTTGGACGTATCATGCTGCCTCTTCTGGGAAGTTGTTGTTGATGATGCTTTTATTTTATACTAGCCCACTGGGCCTAGGCCCTCTCAAGGCTAGTGGTGGAGGAGGTGGTACAGAGTTTAAAGTCACGTATATGTCAGTAGTTATATGTCATTGTATAAATTTATCGCTCTCAGGAAGTGACGAATAGGGGTGAAATTGAAAGAGTCTGAGTAAGAGAGGATGCCATGTAATGAGGTGTTCAGCAAGAATCTCCGTCTTTCAGATGCATAGACGGGACAAATACAAAGAAAGTGAAAAACAGTCAATGATGTATGGCAATGTTGGCATTCAGGTGGTGGACCACGAGGGGTGGACATCAGGTAACCATGTGTGAGGCGCGTGTGGCCTAAACGTAATCTAGTTAATAGGGTTTGGTCTGCACGTGAACCATTAATTGAAGAGGGCCACAAGTGTATGTCATCCTTAATGGAGCGAAGGTGGCCAGTTAATGGTTGCGCTCTCCACTCAACTCGCCAAGCGTCATAAACATGGCGACGGAGGACAGGGAGCATATCCTCCGAACGCAGCAAAGTAGTAGAGGGTGTACCATGACGCGCTTGCTTAGCGAGCAAGTCTGCACGCTCATTCCCGGGAATTCCTACATGCGCGGGGATCCAGCACAGTGTGATGGAACGATTAGCGCACTGTAATTTGTGTATTGTGTGGATGATAGTCTTGACCAATGGGTCCTTGGGGGCAAATACACATAAGGCTTGCAGTGCACTCATTGAGTCACTACAGATAACGACCCGTGGAGAGTTCCTCGACAATGAAGAGATGGTGCTTAAAGCACCTTGAATAGCCCATAATTCAGCAGTGAAAACCGTGGAGTGATGGTGTAAGGTACTTCGAGACAAGCCATGGTCTGAGACTGCAGCGCAACCCACGGCATCCGCAGTTTTCGAGCCATCGGTGTAAATGAAAACAGCCGGGATGTGATCATCAAGATGTTGTAAAGCGAGATGTCGACGTTGAGATGGGGCTTGGGCATCAAGTTGATCCGCTAAGTGAAAGCAAACTGTAGGGTGTTTTAGGGTCCACGGAGTGATGGGACTAGGAGGGGGAGTTATGGGAGGAACGGTGATACTGTAAGTGGAGAGCAATTGGCGAGACAATATTGGGAATGGCACTGGAATGGTTGAACGATAGTTATCTGTGGAATGGAATACAGTTCTAGTAGAGTTGGGTCATGAATAGCCGTACGCATGAGGACTAATCGACGGTGATAGGCTAGAGGTAAGGTCCCAGCCTCACATAGGATATTGGAGACACGAGAGGAACGGAATGCCCCCGAGCTAATGCGGATGCCCAAATGGTGTACGCTGTCGAGGGTTCCTAATGTGGAAGCAGAGGCCGTGCCATAGACAGGGCTACCATAATCTAGGGCTGAGAGGATGGTAGCTCTGTAGAACAGTAAAAGCGTAGCGCGATCTGCGCCCCAATGGACTCGTGCGACTGTTTTCAGAACATTCATTCTCTGGAGGCAACGTGCCTTTAAGCAGGCAATGTGACTCTTCCAATTGAGGTGAGTATCAAAGATTAAACCAAGGAACCTGGTATGTGGAAGGATCTGAATATTAGAATGTCCCATGGTGAGAGTAATGGACTGTTTACGTAAATGTCGAAAATTTCTATAGAATACAACGGTGTTAGTCTTTTCAGCAGAAAATTGAAAACCAGCAGTGGATGCCCAAGAGTGGATGGACTTTAGAGCAATGTTGAGACGCCGTTGTATGTGAGTCAGACTGGGAGAAGTATAATATATTGCGAAGTCGTCCACATACAAGCTATACGATATGTCAGGTGGGAGGCTGCGTATGACACTATTGATCGTCATAATAAAGAGTAAGCTGCTAGGGGCACATCCTTGTGGTATTCCATTAATTTGTGACATAATGTCCGATAGGAGACCATTATTTTTGACCTGGAATGTACGGTTAGAGAGAAAATTTTGTAAAAAGCAGGGAAGAGGACCCCGCATGCCAGAATCGTGTAAAATTTTTAAAATCCTGTGTCTCCATGTTGTGTCATAAGCCTTAGCAATGTCAAAAAATATTGCCACTGTGGGTTGGTTCTTGGAGAACCCATCACGTATTTGGTGTTCAAGGCGAATAAGTGAGTGCAGTGTAGAACGGCCAGGGCGGGAACCATTCTGATATGGGGATAGGAGGGCATGTGACTCAGCGTAATGTAAAAGTCGAGGATTGATCATTTTTTCCATTAATTTGCAGAGGCATGAGGTAAGCACAATCGGTCTGTAATTTGTGGGAAGACTATGATCTTTTCCAGGCTTCGGTACGGGTATAGTGTAAGCATGCCGCCAAGACGGTGGGAAGTAGTTACTTATCCAAAACTGATTGTACAGTTGTAAAAGATGTTGTAGCGCACGTGGATGGAGGTGACGGATGAGAGCGTACGAGAATCCATCCGGGCCAGGAGTAGTGTCTGTACACAGGTCGAGCGCGTGTCGCAATTCCGGAATTGAAAAAGGGGTGTTATATTCATGTGTTTTCCCGCTATGAAAAGATAGCGGGCGAGATTCCTCCATACATTTATAACGAAGAAATTGACGAGGCAATGACTGGTCTGAGCTGACGTGACAGAACTGTTTGGCATGTATGGCAGCGATGTCAAGGGGGTCATGTGTAAGCGAGTCCGAGGCAGGGTCTTTGAGTGGAGAGAGTGGAGGCCGTACAGTGCGTCCGTTGATAATGCGAAACTTTTTCCATAAAGTAGAGAGAGGGGTGCGGGAATTGAAGGACGAGATATATGATCGCCATGAAAGTATCTTGTTGTCAAGGATACTGCGTTTGACAACTGCACAGATCTTGTTATAGAACGTTTTAAGGGCAATTTTTTCAATAGTGATGGTTATAAGGTCAAAGTAACGATTAGTGGAAAAAAGCCGGGGGGAAACAGTCTTTAAACGCCGCTGCCTAACACTCAGACGCTTAAGAAGGCGTTCCACACGATGCTTGAATTTTATCATTTGGGCTAGAGTGGGCGTCCACCAAGGGACCTGGCGAGGATGCGCCAGCGAGGATGTAAGCGGGATATGAGTGCGAGCAATGGAGTTCAGGAAGGACGAAAAATAATCAAAATTGTGTGCAGGGGAAGAGGTAGGGGAGAAGTCCGAAACGTCTGCAGAGGAGTGCGTATAAGACGTCCAATTGGCTTTAGAGAGATTATAACTCGATATTTGAGGGGAGGATGCAGGGCACAAATACTTAAGGAGTATAGGGTAGTGGTCGCTGGAGAAGCGATCCTGTAAAACTGACCAGTCAAATAGGGGAGCTGCGTCATCCGAGGCAAAGGAAAGATCAACAGCGGAAAATGTACAGTGGGTAGCAGATCTGTAGGTGGGCGTGTCAAAGTTGAGACAACAAAGAGTAGAATGAAGGAGATATTTTTCAATTTTATCGCCTGGGATGTCTGTGTTTGGGTTGCCCCAAAGGGGAGAGTGTGCGTTAAAGTCGCCCAGAATAAGGTACGGTGGGGTCAGTTGTTGTACTAGTTGATGAAGGTCTGAAGTATTGTAATGACAGGAGGGTTGATTGTAGGAGGAGCAAACAGTCAAGGAAGGAAGGTTTGGTAATGAAATGGAGACGGCAGTTGTTTGAAAAGGGTTGGGGTCAAGGGTGACAGGAACAAATACGCACTTATAGTGCACAAGGATGGCCATTCGGAGATGTGAAGGGGTTATAGGGGAGCTAGCAGCAACAGTATAATGCCTGGGGGGGACAACAAAATTGCCTACATGTTGGAGGCAAATGCATAATGGTGAATATAATTTAAGTAATCGTTGTAATTCTCCCATACGGAGGCGAGTTTGGTATCCGTTTATATTCCATTGCAAAATGTTATATGCCATCAAGAATAGGATTGTCAGAGTCATCGACAATAGAGTCTCTTGAAGAGAGTCTGGTAAAGGTTGTGAGTGTGGAGAGGGTTGTGTGGATGGAGGTGAAGGGGTAGATGTAAGGTCTGTAAATTTTTCAGAAATAGCTTTGAATTGTGTGACTAGTTTAGGAACAAGGGTGGGGCAGTGGAGGAGTTTTTGGCGCAGAGTGTTCATAAATAGATAAGCGGAGGTAACATCTTCATCAGGGTTAGGGGGAAGTGTACGTGTGGTGACAAATTCCTGCGTCCGAGCAAGGAGGCAGGGATCCGTGGCACAGATATGGGGTGTGATGTAATTACGGAAACAAATTGGACATCCACATTTGTCAGGTGGGATATTGGTGTGACATATCAATACAGGAGATTGTGAGGGGCTCGGGGTATGATGAGTCTTTATCGAAGGTTCGTCAGATGATGGTGTCGTAGGGTTAGCAGGAGTTTGTGGGGGAATGTCTCTAGGTTTGGGAGCATCGGGATCTGGGCAGTGGGGAGCGGCTAACGGAACATGTCGCTCAAGGTTACAGGGAGGATCAGGCGTGGTGAGGGTGGTACGCACATTGACAGGAGGTTGGTGAACATCAAATCGGGATTGTGATAGCTCTATATTAGTCAAGTCAGAATCCAACTGGTTATTGTCCTTCAGGCATCTCTGCATCAAGTCCTTGGGCGTAGGATCAGATTCACAAATATGGGTGACACAAAAACAAGGAGTCGGGTGAATTTGAGCATCTTCCGCTGGAGCTCGCTTGGAAAGAAATTTGTGAAGATGTTCGGTGAGTACTGTACGGGTAGAAGTCTTGTGCTGAAGTAGAAAGAATCGGCCGCAGTTATGGCAGCCACAGTCCGGATCGTGGGTAGGCATAACCCACTTGTGTGTGGTGGAACCGAGTTTCGAGGTCCGGGATAATGACCGGATAGGACTTGCAACCTTACGCTTTTTCCGAGGCTGCGACTGGGTGGAGCGAGATTGGGGAGAAGTCTCTATATCTGGTACTGTGTTACATTCCATGAGGTTCTCTTCGGCAGTCATGTTCCAAAACTCAGTATCATCGGTCAAGTTAGTAAATCCCTCGAACCTGTGAGAGGTGGATAGGTCCGGGGAGTTAAGGTGAACTAAACTGAAGGTATCATTGGTGGGGTAATGTTGTAGGCTAATAGGTGGTGCCGGAGGCTGCTCTGGATGCTGGTGGTCAGAGGAGTCAGCGGGTGTAGTTGATTCAAACCGTCGATATGGAGGAGATTTACCTTCCTGCCTTAATTGTGCTGCAGCAGACCGGAAGGGGAGTCCTTTTGTGGCCTGTAAATGTAATACGTCACGATGAAACGCAAAGTGCAGGCATGTTCTGTCATTGGCTTTGTGGGACCCGTCACAATTTGCACAACGGGGTGCGCTGGCTTGACAATTGTTGAGAGCATGTTGTTCTGAGCCGCAATTTAAGCAACGAGCATTGAGAGCCCGACACCGTGGGGTTGAATGCCCAAGCTTCCAGCAATTTGTGCATTGTCTCGGCTTGTTAACATACCTTCGTACCTGCAGTTGGCGACCTGCAAGACGGACATGCATAGGGAGGTCATGGCGCTTAAAATAGATTTTGACAATGCGTAGTGGGGGCCGATTTCCACGCTGAGGAGCAGTATAAGTGTCAACTTTAACAACAGTGGGGTCAGTTCTTTGCAATAATTTTAAGATACGATTGGTTGAGTCTGTAAAGCTCTGATCTGCAAATTCGAAGTCGGAAGGGAGCACAACCGTGCCAGTACACTGATTCAGGTATTCATCTGGTTTACCTGTGTATCTGTCGTTGGGGGTGTCGAGGTAGGCTTGTAAGGCTTCTGATTGCTCCTGTGTTTTCACCTCAATCATGCGCTTGGCCGATCCATCAGCATGCATGGTGAAGTCACCAATATCTTGTGCGAGAGTATCGTATAGACTGAAATCATCCACAGGTTAACCCACCAGAGACTGTGAAAAACCGTGACCAATCAGGGGGACTGAACATAGCGTTATAAGTGTCCTTCGAAGCAGGGGTATACGTGTTACGTTTACGCCTTTGTCGGTTATGCGAAGGTACGAACGGTTGAAGCGTGTGAATGACAGAGGAAATACCGGCAAGGTCTTTTCCTGTACCTGCATTAATGGCCCGTTGAGATCGTGGAGGTACAGAAGCAGGTTTAATTGAGGTAGGAGATCCTGCATCCGGAGGCAAGATGGTAACAGATGGAGTCACAGACGGGTCAGGGATGCAAGAAGCATCCGTAGGGGTGTCAGCTGAGGGCATGCGAGGTTCTTCATTAAGGTTGTCAACAGAATGAAGAGGTAGGCTAAGGCTAGAATCATAATCTGGTAATTTAGAAGTTAAAGTCGAGACTGTGGGGTTGTCATCACTATTATTGATCACAGAGGCAGTACTGTGCATAGGAATTGATGCCGGGGAGATCACCTGATGGATCTCACTACCCGACGATGGAGAATTCGTCACAGTATCCTTAGGAGGTTTGCCAAGGTCTGTGGGTGCCATGCCTGAGTGGGGAACTCCGGCACTGTTGGCAGCAGGGGAAGGGTCCTTGAGGCAGTCCAATTTCTCGCAGGGGTCGGCGTCGGAGGGGGCAATTTTAGATTCCATAGGACGAATATTTCTAAATTCATCTGAATCAGATTCCAAACCCACCATGGAGCCACAATTAGAGGACGGGACGACCGCCCTAGGAATTCTTGCAGATATACACCCCGACTAATGCACCTTAAGGGCCGTCGATCGCCAACCCAGCACAAGGGTTAGGGTTTGGCATAAAAGTTTCCCCTCGCTCGAACACGTCGGGTACCACAGTTCGACGGGTGTAGGGATTGCCGACCCACAACACCCTCCAACGAAACCAAAGAGTTAGTACGGTCGTTTACCTCATGACAGTCACGGTGCTCCCAAAGGAGGGGGCAGCGGGAAGAAGGGAAAAACGGAAAACAGAAAGGATGAGAAATGATAGGGCCCACTACAATTAGTTGGGGGCGGCAGGAAGGGTGGGCATGCGGGCATGCACTCCCCTCCTGCCGCCTCCGTCAGCCCCCGCACGTGTTCAAAAGTGAAACCAACGAAGCAGGCAGAGCGGGGGTCTTCTGGGAAGTATATGTTACTTTATAGTAAGGAGGCGTCATAGATATGTATGTGTATTGAGCATTTCCAGAGAGCCGACGACTTCCACGGGACGCACCACATGCTACGACCATTATTATTACAGTGGAACCCCCATCCTAGCTGCTAATCGGTTCTGCAGAAATAGAGCTAGGATTGAAACAGCCAAGATCGGGGCACTGTTCTTATGGGGAAAATTCAATCGGTTCCGTGCTCATGCCAAAATTTGCGTCTTTTTCTATTTTTTGCCTATGAAAACATGTTTTATTGTACACAAATTAAATTTTATGCATTATACTGTATCATATAATACACCATAGAATAAGTTTTTAATAACTAGAAAAAAAAGGCCCAATATCTAAACAATTACTGCACTTTTCCCAGTGTTAGGCTATGAAAACATGTTTTTTGTCTAGGCTACATCAAGTAGCCTAGGCCTAAATCTCATGCATTGTAAATAATAATGTAGACATGGCTAAATGACAGTCCTAACCATAAATACTGTAGATTGGGGGCATTGTTTCTATCATGCGAAAATGTTTAGGCCTAGCCTAGGCCTAGGTTCTAAATTCGTCCAGCCACCCTTCAAGTACCCATTTCGCCCCAAATACATCCAATAAATACATATTATGAGGAAAAGACGTATAAATACGTATTATGAGAAGATTACTTACCACACAGATTTTATTATAAATCATTGTCATATTTAGCCTAGCCTAGGCTAACATCGTCTAGGCTAGGCATTTCAATCGCTTTCGTCCTACATGGACTGGTCTTTGCTCTATGTTTTGAGCATGAAATTCCTTCATTGCTACCACCAGGCCAACCATCCCTATCACTAGATGTACTAGTGATAGTACTTACGCATAGTACTTACGCATGGTGTCCTGCCGGAGTCTATGATATCCGTAATACTTGTTCTATCTATCTATCTATTGCCTGACGCCGTGATCCCCGAAGGGGTGGCCACGAACGAACCGCCCCCATGCACCTCTGTCCCCAGTCAGTCGACGCCCCTCCCCCCAACCAGCACCGCCTTCGTTCATGTAGTTCCTCACTCCATCCTTCCACCTCATATTCGGTGTACCTCTCCCCCTCTGTCCCTCCACCTCGCTCTCGTACACCCTCTTAGTCATTCTCTCGCTTTCCATACGTTCCATATGACCGAACCATCTCAAGTTGTTCCTTTTCACACTTTCCAGCACATCTACCTCCACACCACACCTCCTTCTTACTTCCTCATTAGTCTGTCTATCCCTCCATGTAACTCCGCACGCACTCCTTAAGTAATTCATTTCCACTGCTCTCACTCTTGGTCCGAGTCTCTGAACCAACGTCCATGCTTCGCTTCCGTAAGTCAGTGTCGGGATTACCACACTGTCATGCAAGGACTTCTTCACTTCCATACTGACCACCCTATTTCTTGTTACTGCTTTTAGCGTTCCTACAACCCTCTTCCCCTGTTGTACCCTCTCCCACACCTCTTCATCCATAGTCCCATCTTTACTCAACACACTGCCCAGATACTTAAAAGAGTTGACGATCTCCATAGCCTGACCGTTCAGCTTCACCTCACACTCTGTGACTTCACCCCTTTCGAAGACCATAAAAGATAAAGATAAATCAGGTAAATCATTAAAGATAAATCAGGTAAAATTACAGCTAAAGACAACTACCACCCAGTGTGGTGATGGGCTGGTCTATCAGAGTGAGAACTGAGCGATCTCTGCCATACCCATAGCTTACTCTGACTGTTCCTTTTACTTATATATTTTCTAGATCTCAAGTGACGGCGTCTCTTGCGTGGATTGACCTCTTAATCTACCAAGATTGGAAGCCAAAGCGTCACATCTTTCCTTTGCCCTTCAACTTTCTCTTCATAATTGCTGAGGGGCACAGGGCCCTGGGTGGGGCTTTGGTTTTCCGGGCGTTTCCGCGCCCTCCTCAGCTCCCCGCCATGGAGTGGCTTTGGTCACCCAGGCTTTATTGTGGTCGGCGGGGAGGGTTCTGTGGGGGCGCTCGGTTGTGGCCTTGGCCTTGCTCGGGGCCTTGGGGCTGTTCGGCCAGGCAGCTTGGGGAAAAACAACAACAACAACTACCACCCAGTAGCACTTGCTAGTGTGGTGAGTAAGGTAGTTGAAATGATAATGCTAGAAAGAATGTCTGCATATATTGTCACCAGCAGCAATCAGTTTGGCTTTAAGAAAAATCACGGCACAGACCAATGCATATATGTGCTGAAAGAAGTGATTGATACATACAACAAACTAAATAGCTCAATTTTCTTTTGTTTTCTTGATGCAAGTAAAGCTTTTGATAGGGTGTGTCACAAAACCTTATTTGAAAAATTAGTTAACAGGGGAGTGCCTAGCTATATTGTTAGGATACTTATTTTCTGGTATGCTAATCAAAAAATGTGTGTAAGATGGGGCAACATCCTGTCAGGCTCTTTCGCCGTAACCAATGATGTTAGGCAGGGGGGGATATTGTCTCCGTATCTTTTCAACGTCTACTTGGATGATCTTAGTCTAGAGCTGAACAAGACTCGCACTGGGTGCTGCATTGGCAGCACCATTGTAAATCATCTCATGTATGCTGATGACCTAGCCTTAATCGCGCCCTCTGGAGCAGGACTGGATAAATTATTAAGAGTATGTGAAAAATTTGGAATCGAACATTCAGTCAAATTTAATCCTATAAAGAGCAATATCATAATATTTAAATCTAACCTTCTATTGAAATCAAAGCTACCTAAATTCTATTTGTATGAAGAAATTATAGAAGAAGTAAGTAAAGTAAAGTATCTAGGACACTATATTTCAAGTGATCGCTCAGATGATGAGGATATGGGTCGTCAGCGAAGGCAACTTTACATGCAGGGAAATTCAATATTAAGAAAATTTCATATGTGCACATGGGATACAAAAATAACATTGTTCAACTCCTACTGCTCACCAATGTATACAGCACAACTATGGTGGAACTATAAGAAAATGACAGTGAATAGACTAAGTATCTCATATCACAATATCATGAAAATGTTTCTGGGGCTCTCAAAATATGAGAGTACAAGTACGCTATGTGCCTATATGAACTTACACTGTTACCAATCACTCATTAGAAAGCTAACATATAAATTCATTCAGCGCCTTAACACTTCTGAGAACAGTATCATTAAAATGCTACAAACTCCAAGCATAGTGTACACTTCTAGGATCCAGGCACACTGGAGGAAGTTGCTCTATATTTAACCTTAAGTAATGATTTCAGGTCTGCTACTCTACAGAATTAGCATACCGGTACTGATCCTCATAGTGCAGTACAGTACCGATATTCCTATACTGTACTGTAGCAACATACTGTACCGGAAGCTAAATGATGTGAGGCATGGTACTGTACACAATTAGGACAGTGGTTTTGGTAACACAGTAGTTTGATAGATAGATAGTAGATAGATATCTATATATAGATATATCTATAGATAGATAGTACCTGTAGTTTGATGACCACTGTTTTTGGTTGAGGCAGTGCTGTGAACTACATGATACCAAGCTGGGTATTATTTAATTTCTGTTTATTTTATGTAGCCTATGTAATAATAATAATAATAATAAGCATGTTACTTATTTCTCATAAGCGCCAATTTTTCCGAAGAATTCACGAGCGCTCGAAAAGAGAAAGAAAAAAGAACAAAAATCAATGCATCAAAAGAAGGCTTATATACAACACACATTTAACAATCACTAGCAGTGGCAAAATAGCCTAAACTCTATAGCCATCTGTCATGACACCTCTCTCAAGATCATAGCTTCTCTCAAAGAGAAAAGTCTTAAGTTGTCTCTTGAAGCATTCAACAGAACTCAGTTGTCTGATGGACAGCGGCAACCTGTTATACAACCTCGGAGCCATGTAGGAGAATGACCTCTCAAAGAAAGAAGACTGCTGGAAAGCCCTTGGTTCATCAAGACGAAATGGGTCATTGTCATGACGCACAACTACACCATGGTGTGCCGGTGGGCGCCTGAGCAGCTCCGCAAGGTACCTAGGCTCACCAAATTTGAGAACCTTAAAAGTCACCAAACACAACTTAAATTCTATTCTTGCTCTTACTGGCAGCCAGTGCAGTTCTATGTGAAGAGATGTAGTAGGAGTTCTAGGTGGAACACCAAAAATTAGTCTTGCGGCCCTGTTAAGAACAGACTGAACTTTCTTCAAAATATAATTTGGAAGACCCACCAACAGGGCATTGCAATAATCAACACGAGAGAAGACCAATGAGTGAACCAACGTCAGGAGGCAACGTCTGGTTATAAACGGCTTCACCAAATAGAGATTTCTGATGTGCAAGTAACAACTTTTAACTATCTGGTTTACATGCTCTTTGAAATCTAATCGGGAGTTCACATATACACCCAGATTTCGAACAGAGTTGGCCGGTCGCAGCTGAGATCCACCCACATTGATGGAGAGGGCACCTACTATATCATCAGCTCTTCTATTTCCTCGGATGATGAGAATATCAGTTTTACCATCATTTAGTTTAAGTTTTCTCGCTCTCATCCACTTCTTGATATCAGACATCAACAATTCCATCTTACTCCGTATATCAACTATATTTGTGATTCTCACATAAATCTGGGTGTCATCTGCATAAAAGTGAAAGGTGACATTATGTGCACGAAGCAGAAGAGACAAACTGCTAATATAAATTATAAATAGGATAGGACCTAAAACTGATCACTGCGGAACACCATATTGCAGGGGTGTCGAGTCCGAGACCACTTGATTTACAATCACACTCTGGGATCTACCTGACAAGTACGACCCAAGAAGCAAGAGAGCGGAGTCACGCACACCACAATCATAAAGATCACTCAATAACAACTTGTGATCCACTGTGTCAAAAGCCGCAGAGAGATCAAGCAAGACCAATAGTGAGGCCACACCATTGCAAATGTTCTCAACTAGATCATTATGTACTCTAATCAATGCTGTTTCAGTTGAATGATGCTGTCGGTAAGCAGACTGAAAAATTGGGATAGTTTCATTCTGCTGAAGTAGTGGTTGTAATTGGTCAAGTATTGCATGCTCTAATATCTTTGATATGAAGGACAGGTTGGAGACAGGACGATAGTTCAACATGTTCTCAACATCAAGTCCAGGCTTCTTTAGAGTAGGTCGGAGTAGTGCATGCTTTTCAGAATGTGGGAAGCTACCTTCAGAGAAGCACTTATTAATTATTTTGGAAATAAACTCAACTGTGTGATCATAGACTCTTGGTAGCTTGGAAACATTTATGGGATCCAACGGGCAAAATGTTTTATTGAGGTTTCTTATGTAGGACGAGATCATGTCCACCTGTACTGAGTGAAAGGATGAGAGGACATTATTAGGAATGTGTCGGGGTTGGAGTACAACTGAAAGTTCTTCACCAACAGAAGCATCATCCAGTTCCTGTCTTATGCGAGTTATCTTGCCAGCAAAAAATGCCACAAAGTTGGCAGCCAACTCGGCATCGGGTACAGAAGGTCTTAAGCTGACTCTTGTTTTTCCAAGTAAACTGTTTACAATTGAAGCCAACCTCCTCTGGTCGTTACCACACAAGTCAACTTTTCCCTGATAATACACTTTCTTTTCATCTTTGATTTTGTGGACCACAGCTCTTCTGGCTGACAGATATTGCAACCATGTAGAGTCTGTTTTATTTTTCCGCCATTCACGTTCAGCTCTTCTACGCGCTCTTCTAAGAAATTTAACTCGAGTGCTATACCAGGGCGAATCATCTCGTACTATGATTTTCTTCTCTACTTCTGGACAGTGATGATCGAACACTAATTTAAGTGCATTTCCATGTACCTCCACCAGCTCATCTGAAGTAAAGTTGGAAGTATCAATACTTCCCAAGTACTGTTTTACTTCACTGCTAGCCAAATTTAGGTCTGCATTTTTATAATTTCTAAATCTGATTACTTTTTCATTTGTGAGTGGCTTAGGGAAATCAAAGCTGAAAGTAATCAAAGCATGATCAGAGGTATTAGGGTCAGCATTCTCAACATCAACATCCAGAACACCACCACAACCCACAGGAGAGCCACGGGCGGGTGCCCAACCCCGAAAGGGGTTGAAATAGGGGAGCTATCCCCCCGCCAAAGGCGGCTCTCTAGGGCCTTTCCTAGCTGATGCTGAGAGGATTGGGTTCTAGTCATGTGGTGATGGGCTGGTCTATCCGAGTGAGAACTGTGCGATCTCTGCCATACCCATAGCTTACTCTGACTGTACCTTTTACTTATATATCTTCTAGATCTCAAGTGGCGGCGTCTTTTCCGTGGATTGACCTCCTTACTGCCAACCTAGAAGTTGGCAGATTGGGAGCCAAAGCGTCACATTTTTCCCTTACCCCTCAACTTTCCCTTCATAATTGCTGAGGGGCACAGGGCCTTGGGTGGGGCTTTGGTTTCCCGGGCGTTTCCGCACTTTCCTCAGCTCCCTGCCATGGAGTGGCTTCGGTCACCCGGGCTTTGTTAGTGGTAAGCAGGGAGGATTTTGTGGGGGCGCTCGTTTATGGCCTTGGCCTTGCTCGAGACCTTGGGGCTGTTCGGCCAGACAGCCTGGGGAACAACAACAACAACAACAACAGCAGAGATCAGTTATGCTTATGCCTAATTCTCATGGCTATGCATGGGAGCTGAAGAGGGTGCGGAAACGCCCGGGAAACCAAAGCCCTACTCAGGGCCCTGTGCCCCTCAGCAATTATGAAGAGAAAGGTGAAGAGCAAAGGAAAAATCTGACGCTTTAGCTTCCAATCTTGGTAGATTGGGAGGTCAATCCACGGAAGAGACGCCGTCACTTGAGATCTAGAAAATATATAATTAAAAGGAACAGTCAGAGTAAGCTATGGGTATGGCAGAGATCGCTCAGTTCTCACTCTGATAGACCAGCCCATCACCAAGCTCTGTTTATTGCAATAATGACATGTTTTTTGTTACAAGTACGTGTGAGGTTCACCAAGTACTGACTTACTTTTAGGAGTTTTGGACAAAACAGAGTGTGGGGGGGGGGGGGGGGGGTTCCGAACTGGAGAACCTCTCACAAGTGTTGTTCAATGTTAATATTAGTAAGATTGATAATCTCTAAGGGTTAATTTCTAATACAGGATATTAGATTAATAAATACAAAACATTATTTTTTTGGCGAGTCCCTTCCAGCCCGGGTGTCATTTTAAAATGACACCAAAAAAAAAAGGGCAGGTGCCCGGGTGTCATTTTAAAATCTTTGTGCTTGAAAGCGTGCTTCAAAATTCGCGCGGCCAAATTTTGCATTGCAGGAGCGACCGCAGCGCCACCAAGCCTCAACTGTTATCAGTTCGTACGTGGTCGCCATAGCGAGTTATACAGAAAAAATGCTTTCCGACGTGTCCGATTCGCTGCAACCTCCCGCGGGCTCCAGTGCTACCCCCCTCGCAACTTCAACGCCTGTTGCAACCGAGAAGAAAGCTCAACGAAAGAAAGTTAAGCGTTTGTTGAGTGATAGCACTATACAGCGACAACTTTTTGATAGTGAAGAGAGCAGTGGTGAAAGCTTGGTGGACAAGGAACAATATATAAGTGCAAGTGAAGATGACGATTTCGTTGGCTTTGGAGACGACGATAATGTTGATTTATTTGAGGGGGGAGACAGTAGTGATGATCCTGATGTGGAAGTGTTTCAGGAAGGTGCCATTAAGCTTCCAAGTGTGCTAGAACCTAGGCCTACCCCCTCGCCATCTTTGCTAGGTCAGCCTAGGCCTAGCCCTAGCCCAGGACCTTCCCCTTTGCCTGCCCGTACGCCCTTGAAAGTGGGCAAATATTTCTATGAACAATCGTTGGTGAAAAGTGCAGCTAAGAAAGTACGCAGGGCAGCCGCAGAAAAGGATAGGGAAGCTGAAGACAGTGATAATGATGCCGACCCTGGCCTAGCAACCACCATTGTCCCGACGCCTTGACCCGGGACGCCGCGTGGGTCACCCACAGCCCTCGGCTTCATCTCTCCTTCAGGATGACCAAAGGGCCTCTTCAAGTGGTATTACTAGTGTGCCACAGCCCTCAACACACCGCAGAGCATTATTTGCTGCGGAGAAGCCCTCGGCTCGCCGCAAAAGGAGCCCAACTCCCGAGGCCGAGGCTCCCATTTTGAAGCTCCCCCAGCCTCCCATGCCCCACACCGCCGACGCCCGGTCACTTCTTCACACGAATTGTCTCCTGAAGAGGATGCTGACGACCCCAACATTGCCCCAGATGACCTGACGTCGCCTGAGGAGGAAGAGGAAGAGGAACAGGAACAGGAAGAGGAAGTCCCGACAAGACGAGCGAGAGGGCGAGGTCGTGGACGTGGACGTGGTCAGTCTGCCGACGCCGCTGCCCCTGGGCGTGGGCGTGCAGGGCGTCCGCGTGGCCAAGGGCGTGTGCCTGCTGCACCTGCACGACCTCGAGCATCAGCATCCGACCTGTTTGTGTGGACAGATGGGGCTGATTTTGAGCCAGATTGTCCTGCCTTTGACGAGGTACAGATGGGTTCCGGGGTGTCACCAACATTTCCCTGTGGCCCAGCTGCTATCCCCAGTGAAATTTTCTGTGGTTTCTATGACAATGAAGTCATGGAATACCTCGTCGAGGAGACCAACAACCATCATGAGATCTGTGCCAACTTTCTTGGCAGGAAGACCAGTGCCAAGATGGTGGCATGGAGAGCTGTCACTGTGGCAGAACTATATATGTTCTAGGCACTCACAATGTTGATGACACATATCAGGAAGCACGCTCTGGCAGACTACTGGATCACTGGCGACATCATAACGACTCCAGCATTTGGCAAGTACATGTCCAGGGACAGGTACTTCGACATCCTCTCCTATCTCCACCTGACAAACAACATGGCAGTCCACCTTCCCGACTCATTATGGAAGATCAGGAAGCTGTATGACATGATACGTCATCGGTTCACCACCTACCTGATTCCTTTCCAGAAGATGTGCCTCGACGAGTCTCTGGTCCTGTTCCGTGGTAGGCTGCACTTCCGACAGTATATCCCGTCCAAGAGACACCGCTTCGGCATCAAGCTCTTCGTCCTCTGTGACTGTTTGACGGGGTATGTGCTGGACTTTATAGTCTACAGCGGCAAGGCTGGATAAAATTGTGACTGACCCCCTCATTGGTTTTGGTGGCGCTGTAGTGAAGAAGATGATGGAGAAGCACTTCAATAAAAACCACATCCTCTACACAGATAATTACTACACGTCGCCTCTCCTGACCAAGTACCTCCATGACCGCAAGACCGGAACTGTCGGCACAGTCAAGGGCAAGAGGAAGGGCATGCCAGGCTACCCAACCAAGACGAACAAGGCGGACATCTTCCACAAGAAGAGTGGCCCCATCCTCTCCATCCACTGGCATGACCAGCGCAAGGTCAACCTCCTCACCACATGCCACAAGGCCAAGATGGTCGCCACAGGGAAGGTGGACCGAAGAACCAAGAACCCCGTCCAGAAACCAGCTGCTGTCCTGGATTATAACCTCAACATGCGCCTCGTTGACAAGTCCGACATGCAGATGGGCTTCATCGACTGCCTACGAACATCTTGCAGGTGGTACAAGAAGTTTATCCTGCATACGGTAGATATGTCGGTCCTCAATGCCTACAACATCTACCGTCTGAGGACTCCAGGGGCCAAGAAGTACAAGTCCCTGCGGAAGTTCCACAAGCAGGTGCTACTTGAGCTCCTGGCTAAACATGCGGGTACACCAGGGAGGCCACTACAAGGACCAGGCCAGCTGGACAGAACGGGGTGTGCTGAATTTTTCAGGAAGCACCAGCTCAACGCCCTTCCTTTCAAAGCACCAGGTAGTAACGCTAGGAGTCAGAAGAGGTGCCATGTGTGCAGCCACACAACTCGCAGACCCCGCAAACCCACAAAAACCACTTGGGAATGCCTCGAGTGTCAAGTTGGACTGTGTGCTGGCACCTGCTTCAACGACTTCCACACTCTAACAAACTTTTGAAGTGGAAGTGACAACAGTGAAAGTGACACTCAAATGTAGGCTAAGAATAATAATATAACGAAGTATAAGTGAAAAGGACACATATAAGTAATAATAAGTGCCTTCAATAACAATATGAACAAGTGAAAGTGACACTAAAATATATATTTCTAACAATAAATAAGTGAAAATAACACTCAATAAGCCTAGGCCAGTCAAAGTGACAGTATAATAATAATAAAACTAAGTATAAGTGAAAGAGACACATGCAAGTAATAATAAGTGCCTTCATAACAATATGAACAAGTGACAGTGACACTATATATATTATTAGCTTACCTAACAATACATAAAAGGGGAAATGACACTACCAATTATCAAAGTCTAGTGAAAGTGACACTATAATCATAATAATAATAATAAAACGAAGTAATAAGTGACAGAGACACAAATAAGTTCATATAAATAACTTTATTGAGTGAAAATAACATAATAACTATATAAATGACATAATAACCAATAAAACACTATCAAATCTCTTCCCGGCATAATTGCGGGTGGAGCGACGAGTGCAACTGGGTGTCGTAGCTGGGGCCGCGGTTGAGTGTTCGGACGCGCCGAGGTAAATACACGGAAAAAGTTACCTCCACTTCCATCACCATCACTCCGGAACCAGTTGAGCTAGAGAGCTCTACTCAACGCCATTCTACGCAGCAAGGTAAGGCGCCCATTTCTATATGTTTGATTAATGTAGGTAATATATTAAGCGAGATTAGCCTTAGTTTACTTTTGTTGATATTCGGCCAGATCGCCCGGATACAAGCTCCGTCCTTTGGTGAGCCTGCCCGGGCCAGGAGGGTTAATAAGTATGAATAGATTTTCCTTTTTACAAATCATTCTAGTACTATAGTACAGTATGTACAATTCTTATGTGTTACAATATTCTAGTACTATAGTATGTACAATTCTTATGTGTTACAATATTCTAGTACTATAGTATGTACAATTCTTATGTGTTACAATATTCTAGTACTATAGTATGTACAATTCTTATGTGTTACAATATTTAGTGGCTCTTTTATTAAGTTTTACTGCATCCTTATCATTATCTACCTTTCTATCGCTTCCTAAGGCTTACTTAGAAACCCTGCCTTTATACTTTACACTTTTTCTTAATTCTAGTTATTTAATTACAACAGCGCGAGCCGTTAGTTTTGGTTCTCTTCAGTCTTTGACGTTGAGCATGAGATGTCCCAACCACCGATCTTGGTATTCTTAGGCTCTCACGTCATTGACGGAGAGAACCATCACTAAATTACGGGTTTGACAACCCGAAGGGAAGGAAGGAAAACTAACTATTTAGTAATGGTTCCGTAGTCAATGACGTAAAGTGGCCCTCCCTCCTCCCTCTTCTCATGCACATGCGCAACTTTGTACTATGAAGGACGTATAAACCCAGCGTGACCAGCTGGGCGACGCGTGCAAGGGAAGGACTGTATAATGGCGCGCTAGTTGATTTAGTAAGACAACATTCATAGTTTCTAATATTTACTCATAAAAAAAAAAAAAAAAAATCTAATGGTTACCTTTTTTAATGACGTTCCCTAGGAACTAAGTAAAGGGTTTCACCCTAGGATGTACTTTTTATATATTTGGGTCGCGTTATGCTTTCTCCGGGACCCTCACGGGGGTCTCCGGGGGAGCCCTTATATATATAAGGCTCTCACGTCATTGACTACGGAACCATTACTAAATAGTTAGTTTTCCTTCCTTCCCTTCGGGTTGTCAAACCCGTAATTTAGCAAAGAGTCAAAAGGAGGGTATGATTAGACTTACAGTATATGAATGCAATAAAGATAATGCCCAGTCAAGTGACCAGGTTGGCATGAGCTGACGCGGTGGTGGGCGGAGCCTGAAACATGCTCGCATGAATGCTTTCTCCTCAACCTGCGGTATGGTAAATCCCGTTAAATCATAAAATGGGATTCTAATTGGCGTCAGGTGGTTCCTTAATGTGACAACTGATAGGGACCTTTGCTCAAATAAATAGTCTAAGTACTTGAAAACCAAAGCCGCGGAGGAAACGGTTTGATCAGTTTCTACAATCCAAGTAGTAAAGGCTTTCCAGTGAGATTGGTACTGACATCTAGTAGAGAGGGTATATTGATTAATTCTATTTATTAGTTACACTCTCCCCATAGTGAGCAAGCCATTTTGCCTTCTGAATATCCATAAAGCAAAATTTAGCGAGGTCTTGAGATTTCCAATCGTGTCTAAGTGGAAATACGAGATCGGGAGTGACACTGGGTTCTCGCACCACATCTTCGATTGCCTGTACCACACTGGAGCCAGCCACAGAGGCGCGATCATCGAGACTAAGCTCCGGTAATCCCTGAGTTTGTGAACTACTCGGCACATCAAGGATGCGTCTGGAGGCGGAAAAAGATAAATAGAGCTCCATTTGTTCCAGTCCTCCAGAAATGCGTCTGGTCCCCCCGCCTGAGTCTACCCAGCGGGTGAGGAACTGAGGAAGTTTGCGAGTTTGCTCCGACACGAACAAGTCCACTTGTGGATGGCATGGCTCCGCAATTATCTTTTGAAAGATGTTTTGCTTGAGAGACCATTCGAATAGTGCTCTGTCGACATGGCAGCATCTGCCCACACATTTGCTATGCCTGGCAGATATGATGCGTGGAGATAAACCCCTAGTTAGTACGCCATCTGAGGTATCTCTTCCGACAACTTTTGTAACACTCGAGATCTTGCTGACCCTTGCTTCTGAATGCATGTTACTGCATTCAAATTGTCCATCCTGAACGCCACTGACTTGCCCACTAGAGTCGAGCCGTGATCCTGAAGGAAGAACAGAGGTACGAGTAACTCCTTTGCATTGATATGAAAATGTATGTGATGGCACCAAATACCCTGATCCTGATGACATACGTTTGACTGTTAACCCCATCCCAGAGTTCCCGAAACATCTGTATCTACCCATACCGTAGGTGGAGGAGATGTCCATGTCATGGTGGAGTGTAACATTTCTGGCTTCGCCCAGACCGCCAGTAAGTTGTGGATTAATTTTGGGATAGACAATAACTTTTCCTCTGGCAACAGAGGAAAATGTTTGTTCCCTTCCAAGATCAACTTCCTGACTTTCAACCTGCCCAACAGTACCGCGAGTTGAATCTAATTGAGTGAGCCTACCAGGGACTCCCACATTTTCCTGGTAGTCGTTAGGCTGTGGAGAAATTGAAACAGTTTCTTGCAAAACCTGTTCCGGTTGTCCACGCTCTGACTGATTGTCAGGTGCATAATATCCTAAAGCAGTCCCACCCATTCAATGACCCTAGCCGGGACAAGGTGCAGCTTTGCCAAGTTGACCTTGAACCCCAGAGCCTTGACATGATGTAGAACTATGTGCACATGTTGGAGGCAAATGATCTCGGACTCCGCTACCACTAACCAATCGTCGAGGTGCCATATGATCGCGATCCCCTGCTGCAGTAGTGGAAGCAATGCCTGCCGGACTAGCTTTGTGAAAATGCGAGGTGCAAGGTTTAATCCAAAAGGCATTCTTTGGAAGATAAATGTTTGTTCCCTGATCCTCAAGGCGAGGAATCTTTGGAACCTGTGGAGGAGTGATAGGAGGTATGTAGGGAATTATCTCACTTAACCTATAAAAAACGAGCTGTGTGTAGTGAACACCACTGTTCTGGGCGGCAATATTAAGCTCCAATCCTGCCTATAATGGTCATTTTATGATAAATATAGGGATTACTTATTCATATGCGCCTATTTTACATTTACTATGAAGATAGTAACCTGTAACAACAATAAAACAAGTGGGAATATAATTTTTCTGGTCAAAATCGTGAATAAACATGGAGCGGCCCATTCATGAATAGTGGAGCAAAGTGAGGCAACCCCTCCCCTCGCGAGGCCTCAAGCTTGACTGACTCATTCACCCACACCCTACCTCTGCCAACACACTCGCTAGGCACATATTCACAGCCTACAACCAGTTTGCTAATGTTAGCACGAAAATATACCAATGATTTAGGGAATAACAGGGAAAATAGGTGATAATTGAAGGGGGGAGGGGAAAGGGGGGAAGGAGGGGATGTGGAGGAGTGATATGAAGTATGGAGGAAACAAACACTTTTTTTTTTTTTTTAGTGCTACTGGGGCCTTTTAAAATGTTATTTTTAGGCCTTCCCTCTTAACCCGGGAGCTGCTGGGAGACTCTTAAGAGTTCCCCCGGCGGACTGCGGGAAGACTCTTGAGAGTAAGTAAAATAAAAAATCAACTTTTGACATCGAAAAAAAAAAAAAAAAAATTATTTTTATTTTTTTATTTTTTTATTTTTGTTTGGCCCCTGGGCCATGCAAAATCTCAGTCCTCTACCTCCCCTCCTTCCCCACTTTCCTCCTCTCCTTCAGTTATCACCTATTTTCCCTATTATTCCCTTATTCTGAGGTATATTTTCGTGCTAACATTAGCGAGTTGCAAGCAGGGTGTTGTCATCACTGATGGCAAGCGAGTGCAAGAGAGAGAGAGAGAGTATCGATCGACTGTGTCTCAGTGGCCTTGGGGGAAATTGGCGGGAAAGCAGTTTGCCTCACCCATACATTATACAACTCGCGGGCTATATCTCCGATTTTGACCATCCAAACGCTGTTTTCACTCGTTTTATTGTTGTTTCAGGTTAATACCTTTATAATCAACCCATAATAGGCGCATATGGATAATTATTAATGCCATTAATGGTACAATGAATATTTTAGTGACGGAAACACCTCAAATACGTCAGCACAGGGGGACGTTTTCAATTACCCCCATGCGCACTTGTTAGGTTAAGAGCTTTGCCGCCGTCGCCCAGTAAAACTTCTTAAGAGCTTTCTTGCCGTTCCCGGGTTTATCACATATTGCTTTGTTGTAAGTGCCAGTGGGATATTTTGAAAGGCATTCATTTAGGCCTTGGTTCATATGAGGACGCTCGACGTTCTTGGATTAACCGGGAAAGGCGGCACAACTCTTAACCCGGGAGCTGCGGGAAGACTCTCCTGAGTAAGTAAAACTAAAAATCAACTTTTTACATCGAAAAAAAATTTTTTTTTTTATTTTTTTTTTTTTATTTATTTTTTTTTTTTTTGGCCCCTGGGCCATGCAAAATCTCAGTCCTCTACCTCCCCTCCTTCCCCACTTTCCTCCTATTCCTCAGTTATCACCTATTTTCCCTATTATTCCCTTATTCTGAGGTATATTTTCGTGCTAACATTAGCGAGTTGCAAGCAGGGTGTTGTCATCACTGATGGCCATCGAGTGCAAGAGAGAGAGAGAGAGTATCGATCGACTGTGTCGCAGTGGCCTTGGGGAAAATGGGCGGGAAGGTAGCTTGCCTCACCCATACATTATACAACTCGCGGGCTATATCTCCGATTTTGACCATCCAAACGCTGTTTTCACTCGTTTTATTGTTGTTTCAGGTTAATACCTTTATAATCAACCCATAATAGGCGCATATGGATAATTATTAATGCTATTAATGGTACAATGAATATTTTAGTGACGGAAACACCTCAAATACGTCAGCACTTCAGAGGTTAAGAGGTTTGGTGCTGGAACTCTTAAGATCCAAGTCCTAAAAAAAAACTTTTTAACCCGGGAGCTGCGGGAAGACTCTTAAGAGTTCCCCCGGCGGACTGCGGGAAGACTCTCCTGAGTAAGTAAAACTAAAAATCAACTTTTTACATCGAAAAAAAAAAGTTATTTTTTATTTTTATTTTTTTATTTTTTTTTGGCCCCTGGGCCATGCAAAATCTCAGTCCTCTACCTCCCCTCCTTCCCCACTTTCCTCCTATTCCTCAGTTATCACCTATTTTCCCTATTATTCCCTTATTCTGAGGTATATTTTTGTGCTAACATTAGCGAGTTGCAAGCAGGGTGTTGTCATCACTGATAACAATCGAGTGCAAGAGAGAGAGAGAGAGTATCGATCGACTGTGTCGCAGTGGCCTTGGGGAAAATGGGCGGGAAGGTAGCTTGCCTCACCCATACATTATACAACTCGCGGGCTATATCTCCGATTTTGACCATCCAAACGCTGTTTTAACTCGTTTTATTGTTGTTTCAGGTTAATACCTTTATAATCAACCCATAATAGGCGCATATGGATAATTATTAATGCTATTAATGGTACAATGAATATTTTAGTGACGAAAAACCTCAAATACGTCAGCACAGGGGGAGGTTTTCATTTACCCCCGTGCGCACTTCAGAGGTTAAAGACCCCAGTGGCACTCAAAACAAAGGACTATTTGATTAAGTGAGATAATTCCCCTTCATACCTCATATCACTCCTCCACATGTGTCCAACCCCCCCCCTCCTCCCCCCCCCTTTCCCTTTAATTATCACCTATATTTCCTCTTATTCCCTTGTATATCGGTTTATTTTCCACGCCAATATCCCCCACCCGGTTTCAAGGTCGAAGGGGAGGCATATATATAGAGATCGTAGCAAGAGAGAGACTTCACTTGCAAGACATCAGTGTCGATAGATAAGTGAGAGGGGGAGGGTGTGCGCCGCGCCGGCTCTCCTCTCATGAATGAACCGGTCGGCAATACTTCGTCTTTTTCACCCCCCAAATACTATTGCCACTTGTTTTATTGCTGTTACATGTTAACCCGGCAAGCGCGATAGGCCTCACGGAAGGCTTCCTATAGGGAACGCGATAGGCCTCACGGAAGCAAGACCATAAAAAAAGCCTTCCAAAAAAAAAAGGGCCTATCAAAACAAAGGATTTTGTCTCTAGGTGAGATAATTCCCCTCCAGTACTCATCCATGTGTTTCTCACCCCTCCCCCTCCCCTCCTTCCCCACCTTATTCCCCCCCCTCCCCCCCCCCCTCCTCAATTATCACCTATTTTTCCTCTTATTATCATCATTTATCGGTTATTTTTCTCTCCCGCGATAATGTAGCACAAGTGGGTTGCATAAAAGATCGTTATGCAACACCCAGACACCGGCACACACCGCCCCGCTCGTCTCAGTTGACTCCCAGACAGCGAGAGGGGAGGGCTGCCTGTGGCTCTCTCTCGCCTGAGATTATGACCGGGTGGCCAATATCTTCGTTTTTCACCACCCAAATGCTTTTCCCACTTATTTTAGCACTCTTGAAGGTTCATATATACATCATATATGTAAAATAAAAGCATACCTAAAACAAATAATGCTTTATATTGTAAATATAACTAATTCTGTCAGAATCCAGGGATAGAAATGCACAAATAACTACCCTAGCACCTAGGTCTATATCGCGCTTGTCAGGTTAATATCTTCATATTAAACGTATAATAGACGCATATGAATAAGTAATAACGATATTTATCAGATAATGACGATTTTCGTCGGGAATGTGCCTCAATACGTTCGCTTGGCGGGCACTTTCAAATATCATAGCTTCGCCGTTTAAAGGTTAAGGAGGCATATTCATTATACATAGAACCAATTACAACTATAATCAACTTGTGCTTGTTCTAAGGAATTTTCCCCAGTGAGCTAAAGACTGAAATGATAACACGTACCTATTTTTAAAAGTGGGGATGCTTCACTGGTTTGCAATTATCGACCTGCGTGTCGTAAGAGGCGACTAAAGAGGTTGGGTCGGAGGGCTTGCGATCCCCACCCGTGAGAAATATGTAGCAATGAAAAAAGAACGAACGGCCTCGGATGCGGACGGACCCTGTGTTGATGAACCCCGACTGACTGGACAATCTTGCAAACAATCTTAGAATAGGAAATTGGAATGTGGGAGGCATGAATGATGACACAAAAGAGAGAGAGGTCTTGGAAGTGTTAGTGAATGCCAGGCTTGATGTAGCCTATGTGGAATGACGGAGACCAAATGGAGGGGTACAGATGTGAGAGAGTGGGAGTGTGGAATGGATGTTTGTGCTGGAGTGAGTGAGGGAGCAGCGAGAGAAGGTGCGTGTTTGTTTGTAAGTACCAAATGGAAGGAGCGTGTAAGAGACTATGGCCGGTCTGTTGGTTCAAGGATTGTGTGGGTGAGAATGAAAGTAGGAATACAAACGTGGGTGATTGTGTATGTGTATGCTCCGACTGAGGATAAACTTGTAAGAGAGAAAGAGGAGTTCTGGGTGAATGTGGAGGCGTGCCTGGATAAGTTTGGCAAGAACGAAAGAATATTTCTGATTGGGGATATGAATGGGAAGGTGGGTGATAGGAAAGTTGATGGGAGTGGTGGGAGGGTGGGGGGTACCATCAGAGGTGAATGGGAATGGTAGTGCACTTGTCGACATATGTGTGGGGAGGAGGCTGTGGATAGCCAATACCTTCCGACACAGAATGATACACAGGTAGGGGCCTACACATGGAAAGTGGTGTGGAAGATGAAGGATAAGGATAAGACAGTGGTGGAACGAAAGGCACTGATTGATTATATATGTGTGGATGAACGAATGAAGAAATCTGTGCTGGATGCTAGGGTGTATAGAGGTATTGGAAGGGGTCTGTCTGATTATTATGTAGTTGTTATGCCCTGATTTTATTCAGGATTAACTATCGGTACAGGTGAGTTCTACGAGACTGGTTTATTGGATTTCATACAAATACACAAAGGGAATCAATAGAGGACATAATATAATTTCGGAAGATGGTTGGTAATACCGCTTTATTCTTAAATAATTCACACGAAATAGTATGGACAAATAGTGGGTATTAATGTTGTTGGACTTTTTATAATCTTCAGCACTTATCGCGGGTTTGGATGGAGTGCGCTTCCCACTTCTAACTATCAGGTATTCTCTTCTGATATAGGGCCTAGAATACTCTGAAGGATTCACTCGTAGATCAGGCTATTAATTCTATGTTATCTTGATAAGGTTCTGTGTGACTCGCTGATGATGAATACAAAGTTTAGTGATATATATATCTCTAAGGATAATACGTAAAGGAGGTATAGTGGCTAGCTTCAACTCGTATGATATAATTACTTGTCTCGATAGATATAAAACAGATATCAGTTAGGTCGATTTTAGGTTTTGTTAATAATCACAAAGATTAATTTAGAATTGATTTCACTCGAGCCGTAGTCCCAATAGTTAAGACTTACTTACTTCGGCAATATTAAACTTGGTGGCAAGAATTATTATGTGAGTAGGGTCGCCTACTATTAACTTCACTGATATACTTTAACACTCAAAGAGCGGGTGGTGGAGTATATTTCACTGTGCCGCCCAGCGTTTTTTTTTTTACCATAAATGGGGTTGTTTCCGTGCTCTTTTTCATGCATAAACAAGAGACAGAGTGTAATACAATTATGTATCCCTGAAAGGGCGTAAATTTAGCTTTCCAATGACACCCGAACCATCCTTCTACGATGGCTGGTTGTCTTGCAACGATCATGCAACCGAAGGGCAAAATCGCTAAAATACGGTCATTTCGTTACATAATTACGTGTGTAGCTAGTGAGGGAGGGTGGAGTACATGTCAGTGGGCCCACGACGGTCGTGGCGAGCGGTCATGAGGTAACCTACGCTCCTCCCACCGCTCGTCTCTCTCTCAGAGAGAGATTGCGCCAGAGAGATATTGCGCCAAAATTGCACACAAACTAAAGTCCGCCGCCGCCACATAGTCCAGATATTTAGAGGCGGACTTAAGTCCGCCGCCGCTAAACAAGGGTTAATGACACGTTAGTATAGCAATCACTTTGATTATAGAATAGTACGGATTATAAGGCACAGGGAAAACACTTGATCATAGAAATATAGTATCGAGGCACTGATACTAATTTAAGAATTTAAGCACTGTTGAGGTATCTTCTGGTTATCTTGAGGCACGACGTTAGGGGTTGACAGCTGCTGCTCCTGGGGCCGTCCAATGTGTCCGGCAGTGTGAAGGAGGTTACAGATGGGTTAATGGGTGTGGGGTCTTAAAAATGGTTCCATAACTATGTAGAGTACAGTTGGTCACCATATCGAACTAACGCAAGTATTCAGAGCCTGTAGCGGTAAACAAATACTTGACTATTCTGACCTTTAATTAACCGGTGATGAAGTAACGATATGTTACTCTTGAATGGGGTTTTAAATGTAATGTTTCAGGCAGAGGCCGGATTAACAAGACATCGGACAAACGCAAGCTAGTCTAGTGAAGTAACTTTCTTGACAGTCGCTAACCTTTGAAAGAGGTTCAAGGAACTCGGGCGGTGTTAAAACCTTTCAGTTACCAATCCTGTACGGGAGGCTGCAGACAGTTGGTACCTAGGAATCATATATACAGAGTGCTCAACTAAGAGGTTCTCGCATAATCCCTTCTAACACAAAAGATCTTTCTGTCCTAGATCTATGCGAGTCAAGTGTTTGTTATAATCTATTTAGTTAAGTTACCGGTCGGAAGGCAAGCCTGCTACGACTAAGATGTTAACTATGATAGAAAACGTACTCGTATGGGTAACTATTGGATTCTGGGATGCCAGAATTAATGGGTTACACATGGAGCTACTGCACACTCTATAACTGGTTATAAATTAAAGTAGCAGAGGACATACCACTATTAGTTTGTAATACAGTTAATGTTTGTATATAACTAGGTTATCTATGTTTCCAATATTACCCAACAGGATGCCGTAAGTAATATTGAATTCACAAAAGGTTTAGCTATAGCTCACAGATAGATTAAAGACTACGGGATGCCGTTTATCAGTAACTATTCTTGAGGTGGGGAGTATAACTAGACTTTCTACAGAGCGGGAGGCCGGTGATTGAAAGCTAATTATTAACTGCCAAGTTTGGTCTTGGCAGAAGCATTTATAGGGCTGGTCAAAAGGGGGGGGGGGGTGAACTGGGGTAGGCCTATTACTGAATGTGGTAAACTATCAATGGAAGTTAAATATTACTAAGCTATAATGAATCCAATAAAATCAATCTAAATTAAAACTACTCCATATCTAAATTGAATTGAATCTGAAACAAGCTAATTTATATCCAAACGTCTCGCATAATAATTTATATATAGGGTAAGATTATAAGGGTTAATATTAGCCAGGAATTAACTCACCAATAGTTCCACGTGGCAATGAGGCAAGGGAGAACGTTTTACCCAATATGGCGGACAATGGAGAGGCAAGACACCGGTCCCGAGACTCGAGTCAAGTGAAAGAAAGAATAAATGATTACATGGGAATGGACATGAATATTATGCTTATCTGTCAGTCAGTCATGGCGTCGATGAGAGCGTCGTGATGGTGTAGCTGTTTGTATTGCTGTCAGTGTATTGTGATTAGAGGCACAATAGCGCGATCAACTGAAGGCGGAATTTAGATGTTAACTGGTTGGTGTTCGTGGAGGCTCTGCTCTCTCTTCCTCAGAGGCACACCTTGCTGCCTTGGCAAACGCCAGGAGCCCAAATTATCGTACCGCATCTAAGTTGCTCTATACGATAAATTATATTAATATATACGATAAATTCATATATACTACATAAGACCATGGCAATATTGTTTAATAGCATATTAGGCCTTTTATAACTTAACTTATTTACAATCTTATAATATACGATCTACTCGTTCTACGTCGTGCTGCAGGAGCGACCGTGACGTCACAGAGACATACAGGGTCACAAAAGAGTCATAGCCTATCGTATTTACGATACTGAATGTCAAAGTTAGGAAGGGGTTTATTTGTTCTGCTGAACTTAGGGGGGGCATCAAGGGGGTCTTAGTACTTTCAACATGTGGGTCTTTATCATAGGTGTTCTTCTTTAGACATTTAGTTTTAACAAGAGTTAGTAGTATCGTCTTGGAGAGGGATATATTGTCAAGGGGGGGATATACTTTGTGTGGCGCGATACTGGCCATTGCCGGGTGGTATTGTCAGCGTTAAACACAAGTTTTATTTCTCTCCTTTAGCTGGAAAACTATTACGAGTATAGAAATGAGTTTAGGTATGGTTTTGGGATATTGCTAATGGTCAGGAAGTATAGCAGACTTGAATCAAAATATGGGTTGGTTCATAATCAGATCATAACTCACCTGGTGTTTGGCAAGAATGGTGGTGGGTCGCCGGTGGGTCAAAATCATTACTACGCGTGGCTGGCGTGCTTGGGGCTTTGTGGGTCCCCTGTGGTATGGGGGGGCTGCACCTTCATGATAGGGGGCATCTAGTTTCGTAGGTTAATTTGGTCTATTAAAGGATTCTACTTTCAATCTCTGGATACTCTTGGCTGAGGTTGATAGGTTTTTTATACTTAATACTGCTGAGGTTGACTGTGGGTGGTGGTGGGGGTTGATTTCTTTCAGTGTCAAGGTCAAGGGGGTAGTAGTCGTTTTAGGGGTCAAGAGGTTGTTGTCCTAGCCTCGCACGGCCCATCATTTGCGGGTCGGGGTTAGATGGTAGAGGGGTTGTTATTTCTAGTGGAGAGTATGTGAGGGACAACATAGTATGGCCAGGAAATATACTGGTCGGGGGGGGGGGCCTTGATCAATCATTTATAATAAGCATATTTAAGGGAAAAAGGAAGTCTTGGGTTGAACTGAGGGAGCCTCGAGCGAGGCTACCGGGAGCCCGGGCACAGGTACGTGTCTGGTCTGATTTTGTTGGGAAAGGGGGATACAGGGTGATAAAAAAAAAAGGAAGACATGTACATGGGTGTTGGTGTAGGTGTAGAGATGGTGGTAGCGAGAGTCCTAAGATTATAGGTTTGACTCCTGCAAGGAGATAAAGAAAACTTAATATTTAGTAGTGGCCCCGTAATCATTGACGAACATGCCTATTACATAAGGCATCCTCTTCAAACACTAATCCGCCGTAGTTTGAATCTACCGCGCAGAGCATTTAAAATCTGAGGAGCCTTCATCATGAGCGCACGCGACCTCACTCATGGCTTCAGTCATTATGAATTGGGTTCTCACTACGAAAAAACTTCGTAAAAAAGAAAAAAGAAAAAGAAAATAAGAATAACTATCCAATAAGCTTTCCATCATATCGTGGATGTACTTGTGTGGATCTTTGACCAGACGCTGATTCAGGCGTCATTCTTCCTTCACTGACATATCAAGTAAACCAAAATCCTTAATACATCAACGAATGGGAAGGGGATGGTCGGGAGGGCCCCAGTCATCAATGATTACGGGGCCACTACTAAATATTAGGTTTTCTTTATCTCCTTACAAGAAGGAGTCAAACCTATAATTTATTAGTGGCCCCTCCATCATTGACGAACATGCCTGATTTCCAAGACTGGAGGGGGACATTCGTAATCATATCATAACTCTAGAAAAGCAGATAATCAAACAACCACATAGTATTCTTACTTTTGTAAAAAAGAGATATTCGGGTGCATAAACTTTATACAGCCTAAATCTTCAAAAAGGGGTACAAGCAGGAGCGTGCTTCAAAGAAGCCTGCTTGAAAAAGGGTTAACTCCGAGACTGTGCACAGATCTGCTAGTTAAGAAGGCACCCCACTTAAAGTAAGTGGTGAAAACTAAAAACTTATAAGTTTACATGTGCACATATAAACCCCATTAACTAGTGGATATATTCCTAAAAATATAACCAAACATAAATGAATTCTTGTACATTCGTAGAAGTACTGAACTCGTGTACTTATGCAGAAGTAATTACTTCAAAAGTAAAAGTCGTAGTTGCAACTACCGAGATTTCTCAAAAATCTATTGCTTCACAGCCAAAGCTACTTACAACAAGAATTGTTGGAACACTACTATTGGCCTTTAGCACAATTTCCTGCAATGAATACTACAGAGAAATTTTATAATACAATGCCTACAACCAGTATCACAGCTCGTATGTTCCGAACACATACTCCGGAGGGGTCTAGGGCGTCCTATGTCACACTGACTGCACCCTCCCCCCCCCCCCCCCCCTTTTCTTGAAATTAAACAAAACGTGACTAAAAGGGCCACCTAGACTCTCTGCCGTAAAGCTATACATGGCAAGGAAGGTTTGCCCAGAGCTACTGAAAGGTATCGAGGCAAAAACTCCTGATGAGAGGCCCACAACTGTGTGGACGTAATAACTTCCACCGAAAGATTATTAAGGAAACGTAAAGAGGCTGTCCCCTTGCGTAAATCGTGGGTCTTACCCACAACGCCGGGATTCTTCTCTTTAAAGTCCTCGACCAAGAGAGAAGCCAGTGTACGCTCCATCAAGCGTTCACCCGGACTTGCGACCCATAAAGCACCCTGGTGATTTAGAGGTGCCACTCTTAAATATTTGGTTAGAGCTTGCACTGGGCAAAATAGATGGTGCACCTTTCCCCTGTTTAACGCCGGCACTGTGAACTTTGAAAACACGTGTTCACTGTGCTCAATCTCGGCTATGAATCCTGGGGAAGGTGTAATGTGAATACATTCATGAAGCCTATCAAACCTGAGGCAATTAGGTGCGTTGCTCATCGCCGCCAGCTCAGATACTCTGTTCCCGGTAGCCAAAGCCATAAGGAATACTGCCCTTTTGTAAAATCCGCAGTCTTTGGTACATACGGGAACGAGAATAACGACGATGCTTTGTCCAGAGACCATGTAGGCCTGAGCTGACGGGGAGGTGGGCGGAGTTTAAAACCTGCCCACATAAATCACTTTCAGATAAATGTTTCTGCATGAACAGATAAATTAAATAATAAACAACCGAGGGCACAGTTTGTTTTGTTCTAAGAATCCGAGACGTAAAAGCTTGCCAATGCGATTGAAACTGTCGCTTTGTAGACTCGGTATATTGATTCGTGAATATCTTGGTCACGTCGCTACCATATGGTGCTAGCCACTTGGCCTCCTGAATGTCCAAAATGAACAAGTCCGCGAGGTATCTAGGTTGCCAATTGTGTTCTAAGTGGAACAACCCGACCAGGAGTGACACTGGGTGCGGGCACCACGTGTTCAAATGCTGGTACCACACTGCGCCGGCCACAGGGGCGCGATTAGCGAGACTACGCCTCGCTAATCCTGTAGTTTGTTGACTACGTGGCACATTAGAGACGCGTCTGGCGGCGGAAAATAGATAAATGGAACTCAACCTGTTCTCGTCCGTCATCAGAGCGTCAGGTCCGCCCGCCGGCGTTATCGTCCGGCGGGTGAGGTACAGTGGGAGTTTGTGAGTCTTCTCAGACGCAAACAAAGCCACTTGTGGATGGTAATGTTCCGCACACGCAAGAGCGCCCATTCTACTGTTGTGCTTTGCCGCTGAGACAGAGCGTCTGCCCAGACGTTTGCTACACCTGGGAGATAAGATGCGTGAAGATGAATGTCCAGCCTGTTGGCTAGTATAAACAAAAATTCTGACACGTTTAGCCACTTCCGAGATCTCATTGACCCTTGTTTCTGACTACAGTGAACCGCATTCAGATTGTTCATTCTGAAGGCCACCGACTTGCCCCGTAAAGCAGAGCCGTGAGCCTGAAGGACAGATAAGGGGACTAGTAAGTCTTTGACATTGATGTGGAAGATTTCTAAATTGGACCAAAACCTTTGACCCTGATGCCCGAGGTTTGACTAAAAGCCCTAACCTATCGTTCCTGACGCATCCATGTCCACCCATACCGACGGCGGAGGAGAGGTTCATGACATGACTGCGTGCAACATTTCTCTCGTCGCCCAAACCGCTAGTAAGTTGTGAAATAACGTTGGGATAGGCCATACTATCCCCGCCGGTAATAGTGGGAAAAATATGTTGCCCTCCCAGATTAAACGTTAGATTTACAACCGGCCCAACTTCACAGTTAGCTGAACCCAGTTGAGAGAACCGACTAGAGATTCCCAAAGTCTCTGTGTCGTAGTCAGACCGTGGAGAAACATAAACAGTTTTTGCGAAATCTGTTTCGAGTGTCCACACTCTGACTCAGAGTGAGAGAAGCTGTGTCCTCGACCAGCCCTATCCCCTGAAATACTCGTGGGGGAACAAGGGTTTGACTTTTACTAAGTCGACCTTGAATCCTAGAGATTTGAGATGGTTTAACGTAACGTAGACATGAATGATGCGTAACTATTCTGTTTCTGCCACCACCAGGTAGTTGCCCCGATACCACCATACCCTGATCCCTTGTTCTAACAAGGGCATCAGGGCTTGCGGGGACCTTGCTTGAATGCTTGTGCCAAATTGAAAACAGTCTTCCAAACTGCTGGTGAAATCAAAGAAAGAATTAGAACTGGAGACAGAACTACTTGGCTTGCAATACGGTCAAGAAGTTTCTTCACTAAGAACATCCTCAGATCCTGCCTTGCTCGAACTGCCTCTAATAAGGCCGTCCGAATATCTCCTAAAGACTTGGAAGGAAGTCTGGAGAAGCAAGCGCCGGGAAAGTTCAATGGCTTTCCTGACTTCCGCGGCGTCTATTGCCTGAGAAGAGCGTAACAGAGACTTTGTTACTTGCTGGGAACCATATATAGCGAAAACAGTTTAAACACTTTTCCTCTTAACCTAAACTCGCGGTCTAGGTAAGCTGGGGAAGGCGTGCTAAAGGGAGCTTATAATTCGCACAAATTGATTATTTGGGGGGTGGCAGCCAAGCAGAGGGGACTCCGCCGGCACCAAAAACCGGAAGAGAGAACCAAGAATGGCGTTCTGGAGGGATTTGGTGGGAAGAATAAGTCATGGTTATAATAACTTGGAATGTCCTTAGTATGAATCATCCAAAACATTTCCGTAACATTGCTACCCCTGACTCATCCGGCCCGTATAAAAGAGGCATAGCTCCTGTTTTTTTACTGGCGCCTTGTCTAAAGGAGGGGGAGATATGTCTGATATGACTCGCACAGTGGAAGTAGTGAGAGCCGCTTTGCCTGGCACATTGGAAATTGGATCTGACACAAGAGAATGGTTAGGTATTTTAGCTAAAGCAAAGGATGTAGCCAGAGGTCGCACATTCGTCAACATCGCGGGATCTACCATATCAAAACGAGTTTCCGGCGTAGGGCCAAAGAACCTATTAAGTGCATTCAAAAGTAGTCCATCAATCTCTTCCGCCGGTACATACCTAGCCGATGACGAACTCCGTGGAGATTCGACAGTACCCTGAGAGTCGCCTAGAAGGTGACTGGACTCTTCAACCTCCATCTCTGAGACCAGAGATCGTTGTTCTTCATCCGTTAAGTCTGGCTTATCATGGGCAGATCCCGCCGAAGCCGGGACCTCCACATGTTGCCATGTTAAAACTGTGATAGAAGATGGTACATCGGCATCCCGGTGGACGTCAGCACTAGTTGAGTCACAAAGGGATGTGTTCTGTCCTGCCAGGACTGTGAGTATCGCCATACACCTTGGCTGTGGCTGTCCCTCGCTTGCGAGCTCGGTATACTCTCTGAATGGGAGCCCTCGTCCGAGTCCCGTAAAGGTTTATGATAATTAAAAGCTCCCATAGCTCATTAACACATTGAAAGCAGAGCTGGTGAGCAAAATCATAAATTATACTAATTAATTTAATTTATATTTAATTGTATTAAAATAAATTACTATAAATAAACACAATATTATCATAATATAATCATAGAAAATATATATGTTTTTTTATGAATCAGTTATTAAATTATTTCATTAACAAATTAAATTAAAATAGGGATACCTGAGCTTAACGGCATTGAACATACAGCAATGAGAGGTTCAAGTGCCGACACGACAGAGACTGGGGGAAAACTACCCCGCCCCCGGGAACTACCTGGTCACCTGGTGCAACACCGGTACTCCGCCCTGGAAAGAGAAATTTCCGGGGATTAATGCTCATAGGGTTACACCCAAAAAATGGTACAAAATATGTGCCTCAAAACCGCCGGTCAACGAACCGTAGCACTCCACCACTACTTTTCGTTTTCCTTTAGTTTCATATTAAAGATTTCAGCATATCTTTACCTGTCCAGAAGATTTAAGCATATCTTCTGAATCCTCATAAAGATGAAGCATATCTTTATTAAAGATGAAGACTTTCAAGTATCCCTTTACACTTGAAACACTAGTAAGATTCCGGCATCTTTTTATCCCATAAAAAGTCTAAGCCTATCTTAATCTCTAATCTGGCTTCTCCCAGAAGCCCTCATAGATCGCCGTCTTGAAGGCCGTGATACCCTATTGTATCAATCAATTGTTTGGCAAATTATCGCGAATTGCAAATCAGTTAATATAACCACCCAAAGGTACAACCGCCGGGTTTTATATGCAATGTCAAACCAATTATACCTGCCCCAGACCTCTTTGTAAAAAGGTCGCCGGGAGGGAAAGACTAACAAACAAACGGCATTGTTTCAATGGCTTATTAAAGATTTCAGCATATCTTTTACCTGTCCAAAAGAATTAAGCATAACTTCTTAATCCTCATAAAGATGAAGCATATCTTTATTAAAGATGAAGTCTTTCAAGTATCCCTTTACACTTGAAACACTAGTAAGATTCAGGCATCTTTTTATCCCATAAAAAGTCTAAGCCTATCTTAATCTCTAATCCGGCTTCTCCCAGAAGCCCTCATAGATCGCCGTCTTGAAGGCCGTGATACCCTATTGTATCAATCAATTGTTTGGCAAATTATCTCGAATCACAAATCCGTTAATATAACCACCCGAAGGTACAACCGCCGGGTTTTATATGCAATGTCAAACCAATTATACCTGCCCCAGACCTCTTTGTAAAAAGGTCGCCGGGAGGTAAAGACCAAACAAACAGACAGCATTGTTTCAATGGCTTTGAAAAGCAGAGAAAACCAAGTCCAACAGGTGTCAGCCAGATCACCTAGAAAACTGGGTGGAGCCCCCCTCGACGGGAATAACCCAGGAAGCCTGATCCCAGGCTCGACCATAGAAAACGCAGTTTCTGATGAGCCCTCAAGCGACCAAACTCGTCGGGGTAACTTACCTATTTTAGCCATCCTGACTAAAACTCGGTAAACAAAAACGGTGTTCTCGGAGCAACGAGAAAAACGCCGGAAAGGTAACCCACACTAAACTATACATTACAGGAGGGCGTAATGCATAAAGCAATGAATAACACAGGAAGCCTGATCCCAGGCTCGACCACAGAAAACGCAGTTTCTTATGAGCCCTCAAGCGACCAAACTCGTCGGGGTAACTTACCTATTTTGAGCCATCCTGACTAAAACTCGGTAAACAAAAACGGTGTTCTCGGAGCAACGAGAAAAAACGCCGGAAAGGTAACCCACACCAAACGAGACAATTTAACACAATTTATACAAAGGGTGTGCGCAAAAATAGGGATACCTGAACAGGAGGGCGTAATGCATAAAGCAAAAACCGGGACAAAGGTAGCCATGACAGAGACTGGTGGGATACTTACTCCAGGTTCTGCATAGACCCGCCGGGACCCAGCTCTGGAAAAAAAGAAAATTTCCAGGAATTAATGCTCATAAGGTTAACCCAAACATGTTCGCACACAAGTGTTAAATATCCCGCCGGGTAACGAGACGTAATACTCAATGACTACAGCTCGCTACGCGGTGGGGTTTCCTAAGTAAAAGATTTCAGAATATCTTAATTTGTCCAAAAGATTTATGAATACCCTCTGACAAAATATATAAAGACCAGCATGGCGTTTATAACTGATTAAGTCTTTCCGGTGGTGTTTCTTTCAAGATTCAATTTTGGAAAAAAAAAAAACTAAAAAAGACGCCGGCCCCCGAATTATCTCGTAGATCAAAAACTGGGAAGCCTGACAAATATACGAGATCTAACTTCTCCCGAAGTATCTTTTTAGATCGCCGTATGTTGAAGGCGGCGATACAAAACGTATCCCTCAATTGTCTGGTTAACTAACTGAATTGTAAATTCGTTATTCCCATCCCTCCAAGGAGCACCCGCCGGGTGTGAATATTAGTTTAAAAAACGTTAACCCCAATTGTGCCCTAAAGCGCCGTATGTTGAAGGAGGCGATACACAATGCATCCCTCAATTGTCTGGTCAACTAAACTGAATTTTGCAAATTCGGGCATCCCACCCTTCCAGGTTGCACCCGCCGGGTGATTTAAAGTTTAAAAGTTAACCCCAATTGTTCCTAACCCCACTTCTTTGTAAAAGATCGCCGGGGAGGAAATACAAATATCGCGAATTGCAAATCAGTTAATATAACCACCCAAAGGTACAACCGCCGGGTTTTATATGCAATGTCAAACCAATTGTACCTGCCCCAGACCTCTTTGTAAAAAGGTCGCCTGGAGGGAAAGACTAAACAAACAAACGGCATTGTTTCAATGGCTTATTAAAGATTTCAGCATATCTTTTACCTGTCCAAAAGAATTAAGCATAACTTCTTAATCCTCATAAAGATGAAGCATATCTTTATTAAAGATGAAGTCTTTCAAGTATCCCTTTTTTTTTTTTTTTTTTTTTTTTTTTTTCTATGTGATTGAGGGAGGCAAAAGGCATAACTGCCTATAGCGAGTGCCTCCCCCATAGTTGAAAGAGTGACAGGGCCAAAATCAAGGGACGTTCGAGCCAAAATGCCTGGACACACGGAGTTTGAAGCAATTTAAGTCATAGGAAGTGGGAAAGACTGATTCTGGGAGAGAGTTCCAGAGCTCAGATGTTGAGTAGAAGAAAGTTTGAGAGTAACGTTTCACTCTTGGGTTGGAGAGTTGCACAGAGTAGGGGTGGGATTGAGTTGCAAGACGGGTACCACGTGCCCTACGTAAAGGAGGTGGTATGCACTGGGATAGCTCTGAGGAACACTGATTATTATAGTAGCGATAGAATAGCGAGAGAGATGCAACATTGCGGCGGAGAGAGAGAGATTGCAGAGAGTTGGTGAGTGGACGGGAGTTAATGATACGAAAGGCCTTCCTTTCAACTTTGTCTAGGAGAGCGGTGTGAGAGGAGCCTCCCCACACATGTGAACAATACTCAATACAAGGGCGCACTATGCCCCTGTACAGAGCAAGAAGCTGTGCAGGGGAAAAGAACCCCCTAAGGCGGTTGAGCACACCCAGCTTCTGGGAGGCTGCCTTAGCAAGACTGGTAATATGGTCCTTCCAAATGAGAGCAGAAGAAAAAGAGACACCAAGAATATTGAGAGAAGATGAAGGGTTGATTTTTGTATTGTTGAAGAATAAGGGATAGTCCGCTGGGAGATCCTGACGGGTAGATAGATGGAGAAATTGGGTTTTGGAAGCATTAAAGTTAACAAGGTTTTCTCTGCCCCAATTGGAAATAGTATTTAGATCAGAATTTAAGAGTTCTATGGCTTCATTACGTTTGTCGTTGAGGGATTGCTGGCTGGGGCGTTCTGAAAACTAATGGAGTAGTGTAAGGTTGAGTCGTCTGCGTATGAATGGATGGGAATTAAGGTACAGTTAAGGAGATCATTTATAAAAATTAGAAAGAGAATAGGAGATAGGACAGAGCCCTGAGGAACACCGGAGTTTATAGGGTGAGGAAGTGAACAATGGCCGTCCACAACCGCAGCTATGGAACGGCCGAAAAGGAAATTAGAGACAAAGGCACAGATAGAGGGATAGAAACCGAAGGAGGGTAGTTTAGAAATTAAAGATTTATGCCAGACTCTATCGAAGGCTTTCGATATGTCTAGTGCAATAGAAAAAGTCTCACCGAAGTCCCGAAAGGAGGATGACCAAGAGTTAGTAAGATATGAAAGAAGATCACCAGTAGAGCGACCCTTAAGGAAACCATACTGGCGATCTGAGAGCAGATTATGAGAAGAGAAATGCTTAAGAAATTTGGAAGCAAGAATAGTTTCAAAAACTTTAGAAAGACAAGAGATAAGAGCAATTGGACGATAGTTTTTACACTTGAAACACTAGTAAGATTCAGGCATCTTTATATCCCATAAAAAGTCTAAGCCTATCTTAATCTCTAATCCGGCTTCTCCCAGAAGCCCTCATAGATCGCCGTCTTGAAGGCCGTGATACCCTATTGTATCAATCAATTGTTTGGCAAATTATCTCGAATCACAAATCCGTTAATATAACCACCCGAAGGTACAACCGCCGGGTTTTATATGCAATGTCAAACCAATTATACCTGCCTCAGACCTCTTTGTAAAAAGGTCGCCGGGAGGTAAAGACCAAACAAACAGACAGCATTGTTTCAATGGCTTTGAAAAGCAGAGAAAACCAAGTCCAACAGGTGTCAGCCTGATCACCTAGAAAACTGTGTGGAGCCCCCCTCGACGGGAATAACCCAGGAAGCCTGATCCCAGGCTCGACCATAGAAAACGCAGTTTCTGATGAGCCCTCAAGCGACCAAACTCGTCGGGGTAACTTACCTATTTTAGCCATCCTGACTAAAACTCGGTAAACAAAAACGGTGTTCTCGGAGCAACGAGAAAAACGCCGGAAAGGTAACCCACACTAAACTATACATTACAGGAGGGCGTAATGCATAAAGCAATGAACAACACAGGAAGCCTGATCCCAGGCTCGACCACAGAAAACGCAGTTTCTTATGAGCCCTCAAGCGACCAAACTCGTCGGGGTAACTTACCTATTTTGAGCCATCCTGACCAAAACTCGGTAAACAAAAACGGTGTTCTCGGAGCAACGAGAAAAAACGCCAGAAAGGTAACCCACACCAAACGAGACATTTTAACACATTTTATACAAAGGGTGTGCGCAAAAATAGGGATACCTGAACAGGAGGGCGTAATGCATAAAGCAAAAACCGGGGCAAAGGTAGCCATGACAGAGACTGGTGGGATACTTACTCCAGGTTCTGTATAGACCCGCCCGGGACCCAGCTCTGGAAAAAAAGAAAATTTCCAGGAATTAATGCTCATAAGGTTAACCCAATCATGTTCGCACACAAGTGTTAAATAACCCGCCGGGTAACGAGATGTAATACTCAACGACTACAGCTCGCTACGCGGTGGGGTTTCCTAAGTAAAAGATTTCAGAATATCTTAATTTGTCCAAAAGATTTATGAATACCCTCTGACATAATATATAAAGACCATCATGGCGTTTATCATGATTAAGTCTTTCCGGTGGTGTTTCTTTCAAGATTCAATTTTGGGAAGAAAAAAAACTAAAAAAGACGCCATGTACATAAGTGTTGGTATAGTTACACTTCGTACTTAGAATACAAATAAATCACTTCATAGGAAATTACATACATACACACTTAACCTATCAGAAATGACAAGGGTCGCCATCTGTGACTCACCCGGCTTCCACATTCCTGTGTGGGGCGTGGTCGCGTAAGTGTTGGTCCTTTCGTTACTAGGGATTTTTGTGTCTGAGAATTTCGCTTTCTGGGGTATTTTAGTAGTAGTAGCTAAAATTAGGATACAAAAGAGCTGGAGGGAGGCGAGAGGAGGGTGGAATGGCGATGAGGATGGAGAGGCTACAGGAGGAGGAAATCAGGGAAGAGTACAGGAGAGCAGTAGAAAGACAACTAGGTGGATTCGACCTGGAAGATATGGAGGAAATGGAGGAGATGAGCAAGTTGTTTTAGGAAGAGATCTGTGCAACATGTGATGAGGTGTGTGGAGTAAGGAGAAGAGGGAGGGGAGTGAAAGGTACAGTATGGTGGACAGAAGAGGTAACAATACCTGTGGAAGACAAGAAGAAAACGTATAGAGAGTGGTTGGGTAGTAGAGGGAATGAAGATTTGGAGAGTCAGAAATGAGCGAGGTACGTGGAGAAAAAGAGAGTGGTGAAGAGAGTAGTAAAGGAAAGTAAGAGAAGAGCAGATGAGGAATTTGGAAGGAATCTGAGTGTAAAATGGAGGGAGAGTGAGAAACTGTTCTGGAAAGAAGTCAAGAAAGTTAGGGAAGGTAGCAAGGGAAACAGTAAGAGTGTGAAAGATAAGAATGGGAGAAAGCTAGTCGAGAAGCAAGAGAGAGTCGAAAGATGGAGGGAGTACTTCAACGAGTTGCTAAATGTAAGGAATGAAGCTCCAGCAAACATAGTTGGATGGGGTATGGGAGAGAGAAGAAGAGATGTAGTGGAGGAGGATGTGGGGATCAGGAGGTCAGAAGGGTGGGAAGCCATGAAAAGAGTGAAGTTGGGGAAAGCACCAGGAACAGATGGAGTGTGTGGGGAAATGTTGAGGTATGGTGGCGAAATAGTGATCAAATGGGTATGGAAAATGTGCAAACTAGCATGGGAGAAGGAGAGTGCACCTGATGACGGGAAGAGAGGCATAATAGTCCCCCTATATAAGGGTAAAGGTGAAAGAGGAGTGTGTGGTAACCACCGAGGAATATGTCTTCTAAGCGTAGTAGGGAAGGTGTACAGTAGGGTAGTGATTGAGAAAGTGAGAGTGAGCACGGAGAAATGGATAGGTGATGTGACGCATGTCGAGTATGAGCATGCTGTACAGAACGCCCAGTCAGGCCCCACTCTCGCTAGGATCGTCAGGGCAGGAACTTTGGCTGTAGTCTGTGTAGAGTTTCCTAACTCAGTTTATGTGAACCGTTGTACTATAAGTATTATCATTATGTATTTTGTTTTCTTCTAAGTCAACGAGTTCTATTTTATATCATTAGATATAAGTATTGTGTGTGGGATTTATATATATATAATGATGCGAAGAGAGAGAGAGTTATGTAACACCGACCAGTGAGCGCGCCACGAGGGGTAGGCCTAATTCCCCCCTCCCTCCCTCCTCAAGCGTGGGAAGTTCTTTGTCGATCCCCGATTGAGAGAGTATGTGACGTCATGATTGCCGTTATGCTCGCTACGGGGCCGAGTATAAAAAGGGAGGTCCCGCCGCATTTTCCTCAGAACTCATCAGGCAAAGCGACCTCTCATATCCCTTGCAACTATCCATATTCTTCCGACTGATGTGAACTTTCTCTACTCTCTGAACAGCCTACCTTCTTCTCTTCTCGTCCCTGTTTATAACCTCAATGACCCCTTTGGTGCAGATTTAGTCAGCCAAAGTATTATCGCTTGAGTTCTCACGAGATAAGTGCCTGTTAGATAGCCTATTTTTGGAAGGGTTAACTAGAATAGGATTGATTGATGTTTGTTGCACTCGTATATGTATTTCCCTGTGTGCGATTATTCATGTTCCTGTTTTCTGCTGGTTTAGGCAATGCTAGACTGGGATAGGGTTTCTGAGTTGTGATTTCCTATGAGTACTAGGTTGCGGTTGAACCAGTACAATTGCAACGGAGACGTGGAACGCCTAGGTGGTCTGTCTGACTGTGTACCGTGGGAGTTTAGCACTGTGTTGCGAGTGAGGGCTTTTGCCTGTGCCACCCAACACTGTGCTATCTCATTTGCTTGACTTTGAGAGGATCGCCAGGAGAGAACCAGATACTAGTGATCTGGATCTCTCAAGAGAGCATCCCGTCAATTACCGTAATTTGGCCGCACAGTCTTAAGGACCTCGCTAGGCTACGAGCCGCTTGCTCAGCCATTGTCTCTTAACCTTAGATATCCCAGCTAGACTTTGCTCGACCAGCAGATACAGTATAGTATTGAAGCTTCTCCTTATGTATATTATTGTTTAAGCACTATTGATTTCATGTGTGGCACGCTTAGCTACTTCAGAGATTAGTGGCCCACGAGCACAATCTTAGTAGGCTATTGCCAGTGCATTGTCGGAGTACTTCTTCTTAATGTTTGCCATATCCTATTGCTTATTCTTATAATTCTTCTTATGTCAATTTAAAGCCTTTAATTACCAGTGAGTTATTCATTAAATTGCTGTTCAAAATCCGATACTTACTTCTTATGAGTATTCGAGAAGCATCTAACTTATCAGAAGATTCCTTGCTTGATGCTCGAGGACTATTGTTTAACGTAACGTAATAGTGCCGATCCGAAGTAGAGGGTGGAGGACTTCTTAAGTTCTTAGTTCAAGGGTGGATTACTTCGGCTTCGGCCAACACTATTCTTTAGTGTTGTAGTACTTTCTTCTTTGTTTGATTGTTGACCAGACTAGATAACTCCCGTCTTGTTATTAGTCTGTTGTGTGAAACGCTAGTACCGAGTTCTTGTATACCCCGTTATAGCAGATAGAACTCTGGAGGGTAGTGGCGTTTTTTGTTCGGCTGGCAGTACTCTGGGGTTGGGATCGTGTGTTTTCCGTTGTGGCAACGAGCCATAGTCGAGTCCTGTGTAAGAGCCCTAGTGTACCTGAGTGCCCGGTCGTAACAAATGGCGACCTTGCTTAGGATTTTGTGAACAGTATAATTTTTTGCAGAGTTGTACAACATTTGTTTGTTCGTACTTTAGCGTACATATTGAAGAATATTTTTTTTTGTAAGGCAATTAGGAGAGCATTTAAGAGACTCCAGTTAATTTAGTAATTAGTGCTTGCATAAGGGAGTTTAACACTTTTGTCTCGAGAATTTTTTGGTGAACTTCAGTATGTCGGGCCCTAGTATTGACGAGGAGCGAGAGATGCTATTTGAGGAGGTGCCGTTAGTAACTAGTGAGGAGGATGCTAGACTTTTTGTGAGTAAGCAGTACCATGTGACGGAGGAGAGGCTGACTGGGGTGAATGTTTATGGCTTGCACCTGATAGCCAAGGTTTTGGGTCTATCCAATGTAGGAGGGATGTCCAAGGGGGAGCTGATTTCCTGGGTGTTGCGTGGGCGACATGGGGTTTCGGAGGAGAGGGCGTTTGGGGGGGTTCCTCCCCAGATCCCCTCTCACTCGACTCCCACAGTGCCGTCCACTCAGTTACCGGAGGTTAGCACTCTCCCACAGAGGGATGAGCATTGGAAGATTGGAGTGCCCTCGGGCGGTGCGTATGGTGGTTCCCCAGTTCTTGCCCCCCCTCCTTCAGTAGTGGCAGCTCCCTCTTCCGGCCTGTCTCCTGAGATGATATTTAAACTCGAGCTTGCTAAAATGGAGAATGAGGCTAGGAAGCAGGAGAATGAGACTAGGAGGCATGAGATTGAGGCTGAGTCTAGGAGGCAGGAGAATGAGACTAGGAAGCATGAGATTGAGGTTAGGAGGCAGGAGAATGAGACCAGGAGGCACGAGGCTGAGCTTAGGTACGACTCAGAGAAATATTGTGCTCAAATAGATTTAGATAAGACTCGTGCAGAGTCGACAGGGATTCGGATGGGCCGTGAGGGCCAAGTAAGAGAACAGTCCTTGTCCCACTTAGTCAAATTGGTGCCGGCATTTAGTGAAACTGAAGTCACAGAATTTTTTAATCGTTTTGAGAAGAAGTGTAGGGAGCATAATTGGCCTGAAGAGAAGTGGGCAGCTCTGGTCTCCTCAAGACTTACGGGTAAGGGTCTGAAGGCTTATGATGCACTGCCTTTAGAGTCTTGCATTGACTACCCAGTATTGAAGAGAGCTGTCCTACGGGCATACGAGTTGCAACCAGAAACATATCGATTGAAGTTTCGGGGTGTTACGAAGACTAGGGAGGCGACCTTTCTTGAACATGCCCGGGACTTAAAAGATGCACTTGCTAACTGGACACGTTCTGAGAAAGCTGAGACGGCCGAACAGTTGACTGAGCTGTTTCTGCTCGAGCAGTTTTATAAGTGTACTGGTGCAGATATGACTTTAACTATTAAAGAAAAGAACCCTAAAACTCTACAGGAGGCAGCTGAGATGGCTGACCTCCGGCTATCATTAATTCGTGGGTGCGGGTCTGCCCAGCGTAGTGAGGCAGGTAACAAGGGGCGTGACACCCCACCCCCCCGAGTTAGTGATATACATTATGCAAACAAGTACAAGAGCTATGATACCAAGACTGACCACAAGACTAACACCGTCCCATTTAAGAAGGGGCCGGGCCCTTCCCAGTACCAAGGGAAGCCCAGAGGGGAGTTGGAGTGTTATCTTTGTCATGAAAAGGGGCACTTTGCAAGAGTCTGTCCTAGCAAACCACCTACAGCAGCTGTGTCTTTGGCCTGCAACATTGGTGTGTCTCCGAAGTCTTCTGAGTTTGCCCGGGGCAGTTCGTCAGAGGCTGAGGCACAGCCAATGCAGAAACACCTGAGAGGCTCGAACCCTGCTCAGGATGTTTTTTGCGACCATAGAGGACGGGGTTGCGTGATGTGGGCGGGGCGCAAGCATGGAGTAGAGGTCTTGCGTGATACAGGTGCTTCCCAGACTCTGATGAACAATTTGACTGGCTACCCTATAAATGCGGCTCGGGTGGTAGTGGTGCAGGGTATTAATGCAACTCGGTCATACCCGCTGGTGCGGTTGGAGTAGAGGGTGGAGGACTTCTTAAGTTCTTAGTTCAAGGGTGGATTACTTCGGCTTCGGCCAACACTATTCTTTAGTGTTGTAGTACTTTCTTCTTTGTTTGATTGTTGACCAGACTAGATAACTCCCGTCTTGTTATTAGTCTGTTGTGTGAAACGCTAGTACCGAGTTCTTGTATACCCCGTTATAGCAGATAGAACTCTGGAGGGTAGTGGCGTTTTTTGTTCGGCTGGCAGTACTCTGGGGTTGGGATCGTGTGTTTCCGTTGTGGCAGCGAGCCATACTCGAGTCCTGTGTAAGAGCCCTAGTGTACCCGAGTGCCCGGTCGTAACAAATGGCGACCTTGCCAGGAGCGGTTGCCAGGACCTGTGCGGTTGGAGTTGGAGGTGGATGGTGTGGCACGTGAATTGGATGTTGGGATTGTGGAGAAACTGCCAGTGGAGGGCGTCGACCTTCTTCTCGGCAACGACTTTGCAATGCCCGCTTCTGAGGTTCTACCCTTAGTCGTTGCCGAGAGGCCGGCCGACGTGAGTGGGGGAGAACAAGAGTGTGTCGAGCGGTGCCAGGCACAACCCATGGCGTGTGCTGTCACCCGAGCTCGGGCAGATAAAGTGTCACAGCCTAGTCCTCCGTCTTCAGACCAGCAGAGGAACGATCAACAGGAGGAGGCTAAAGCTGGAGTTGGTTTTAAGAGTTTTGACTCGGCGGCTCTCCTGGGTGATTTAGTATTGGCACCTATGTTGGAGTCTGGAGAGGCCCCAGGACCTGTCACAGTTAGTGAGGAGGTAGGGCCGGAAGAGACTCCGGGGCAGCAACGTTGCACACGGAGAGAAAAAAGGGTTGCTCAGTTTGATATTGGGGAAGGACTTGGGTTGCTTCGGAAGCATCTAGACAGGTTGGTTCCCTCAGATATTTGTAAACTGCAGTTGGAGGATCCGGAAGTTCAGAAGTGTGGTAATGGTGCTGTCGAGATTAAACACGAGGACGGGGAAGCATGTCATGTGAACCTGTTGGAGGAGTTTGTGAGGCAACCACCTGAGCAGCCTACTGTCACTGCGTTGGTCTGCCGCGGCCAAGGTGGAGAAGGAGAGGGGGGCAGTAGGGCACAGGTGGAGGAGAGTAGGGATTGTCATGTCTCGGCGAAGCAGTGGGCGGGGGACACGAGTCTGGTGGCTGTGGAAGCGCTAGAGCACCTGTCTGAGCAGCAGTGTGCAGCACTCCAGCACCAGCTCGGTTCATACCCCACTGGTCGTGCCGAGCCCCTGAGTCTCACAACTCGGGCGGTGCGAGATGTTCCGCAGGCAGGTCATGTGACTGTTAAAAGACCGTTAGCCTCGTTGTTTCGGTGGTTTAAGGTGGGCGACGAGGCCTTGGCATGGTTGCCAGGTCAGGGTCGACCCATGGCTGCCAAGGGTGGTGGTCAAAAGGAGGACATTGAGCAGATTGGTAGGGTCGGCTGTGGTATCGCAGTGCCCGGTCGTCACATAGCCTCCCAATGCTGCTCTAGTCTAATGCAACAGCCCTACCACAGACCGACTGTATCTGGCCATGTCGCTAAAAGCGGTGATGCTGCGCAGGCAGATGTCGTCACAAGGAATGTGGGGGTGCGCATGTACGGTATCGGCGGGGAAGCCTTAGCTATAATGAACTGTGGGAGTGACTGCACGGGTGGTACTGATTGTCCCTCTCATGACCTGGCTGTTCTAGGGACGAAGGTGGAGAAGGAGGGAGACTACAGGTTAGAAGCTGCGGTCTCGGCTGGGTTGTGGGAGGGCACAAGGCATGTTGTTCGTGGAGACAGTGCAAGGCAGTTATTTACTAGGCTATGGCAGTACTTTCGCATGTTTGTTGCTTCTCCAGGCCTGAGGTACGGGGTAGAATCCGACATGCAGGCTGGAGATAGTGCAAGGCTCAGTTTAATTCCCTGCCGTATAAATCCTGCTCGACAGCCTATGGTGCAAGCAGAGCTGGATTACGTGTGGACGAAGGATCTGAGGGATAAGGAATGTCGTGAGTGGTCGTTGCGTGTAACTTTGTCCGAGCGCGCTAAAGAGGTATGTGGTTTCGTTGTGGACGGGAGTACCTACCAGTGCAATGTTGTGCCTGACGGACTTAAGAATGCACCAGCAACGTGTCAGAGCCTGATGAATGAAAGTGAAAAGGACAATGATGCGCTGGGGCATTTCGAGATCTATGTTCCAGCCTATGGTCCGGTCGGTGTAGTTTACCCAGATCATTGCCCTCTCAAGATCTTGGACCCGTTTCACAATCGGAATATGAGGCTGACCAGGTGGTCACTAAGGTTATTGGTATATAACCTGGACATAAGCCATATTGCCGGTTGTGACAACGAGGTTGCATGTGGTCGTTCAGGGGTATATGATCCTGGGTAAATTGACACACGGGTAGCCTCCTGCTTTGGTTTGAGTAGTATTTTGCGCTTGGTGCTTGTTGGCTCGCGGTTGTAGCCCAAGCGTATTGGGTCGTAAAGCAGGAGTTGAGCGTTTGGTATAGAAGAAAATAGGCTGCCCTTATAGTGCAGCCGGAAAAAAACATATTAAAATATAAAAATCATATAAAAAACTCTTTCTTTTTGATGAAGATAATTGTATAAGTTTGTCATAGCCTATAAGGTTTGAGTAGTCCACGAACTATCAAACGGCTGAGCTGCTGTAAGCTCGCTCTGGGAGCATGATATTGTGTCTTTTACTATTGTTGGGAGGAGTTATGAAATGTGAATTTTTTTCTTATAAGATGTGTTTTAGTGATAAACTCAGCGTTGTTTTAGTGCCATGCGGTCGCTGGGTGTGAGGGGTTTGATGGGGTTCTGTATATCAGATTTTAGCTCAGGGTTGAGCAAGTAAAATCTTGGGGGAGGTGTGACGCATGTCGAGTATGAGCATGCTGTACAGAACGCCCAGTCAGGCCCCACTCTCGCTAGGATCGTCAGGGCAGGAACTTTGGCTGTAGTCTGTGTAGAGTTTCCTAACTCAGTTTATGTGAACCGTTGTACTATAAGTATTATCATTATGTATTTTGTTTTCTTCTAAGTCAACGAGTTCTATTTTATATCATTAGATATAAGTATTGTGTGTGGGATTTATATATATATAATGATGCGAAGAGAGAGAGAGTTATGTAACACCGACCAGTGAGCGCGCCACGAGGGGTAGGCCTAATTCCCCCCTCCCTCCCTCCTCAAGCGTGGGAAGTTCTTTGTCGATCCCCGATTGAGAGAGTATGTGACGTCATGATTGCCGTTATGCTCGCTACGGGGCCGAGTATAAAAAGGGAGGTCCCGCCGCATTTTCCTCAGAACTCATCAGGCAAAGCGACCTCTCATATCCCTTGCAACTATCCATATTCTTCCGACTGATGTGAACTTTCTCTACTCTCTGAACAGCCTACCTTCTTCTCTTCTCGTCCCTGTTTATAACCTCAATGACCCCTTTGGTGCAGATTTAGTCAGCCAAAGTATTATCGCTTGAGTTCTCACGAGATAAGTGCCTGTTAGATAGCCTATTTTTGGAAGGGTTAACTAGAATAGGATTGATTGATGTTTGTTGCACTCGTATATGTATTTCCCTGTGTGCGATTATTCATGTTCCTGTTTTCTGCTGGTTTAGGCAATGCTAGACTGGGATAGGGTTTCTGAGTTGTGATTTCCTATGAGTACTAGGTTGCGGTTGAACCAGTACAATTGCAACGGAGACGTGGAACGCCTAGGTGGTCTGTCTGACTGTGTACCGTGGGAGTTTAGCACTGTGTTGCGAGTGAGGGCTTTTGCCTGTGCCACCCAACACTGTGCTATCTCATTTGCTTGACTTTGAGAGGATCGCCAGGAGAGAACCAGATACTAGTGATCTGGATCTCTCAAGAGAGCATCCCGTCAATTACCGTAATTTGGCCGCACAGTCTTAAGGACCTCGCTAGGCTACGAGCCGCTTGCTCAGCCATTGTCTCTTAACCTTAGATATCCCAGCTAGACTTTGCTCGACCAGCAGATACAGTATAGTATTGAAGCTTCTCCTTATGTATATTATTGTTTAAGCACTATTGATTTCATGTGTGGCACGCTTAGCTACTTCAGAGATTAGTGGCCCACGAGCACAATCTTAGTAGGCTATTGCCAGTGCATTGTCGGAGTACTTCTTCTTAATGTTTGCCATATCCTATTGCTTATTCTTATAATTCTTCTTATGTCAATTTAAAGCCTTTAATTACCAGTGAGTTATTCATTAAATTGCTGTTCAAAATCCGATACTTACTTCTTATGAGTATTCGAGAAGCATCTAACTTATCAGAAGATTCCTTGCTTGATGCTCGAGGACTATTGTTTAACGTAACGTAATAGTGCCGATCCGAAGTAGAGGGTGGAGGACTTCTTAAGTTCTTAGTTCAAGGGTGGATTACTTCGGCTTCGGCCAACACTATTCTTTAGTGTTGTAGTACTTTCTTCTTTGTTTGATTGTTGACCAGACTAGATAACTCCCGTCTTGTTATTAGTCTGTTGTGTGAAACGCTAGTACCGAGTTCTTGTATACCCCGTTATAGCAGATAGAACTCTGGAGGGTAGTGGCGTTTTTTGTTCGGCTGGCAGTACTCTGGGGTTGGGATCGTGTGTTTTCCGTTGTGGCAACGAGCCATAGTCGAGTCCTGTGTAAGAGCCCTAGTGTACCTGAGTGCCCGGTCGTAACAGTGACGAGCAGGGAGGTTTTAGGAAGGGAATAAGGATGTGTAGATCAGATTTTTACCCTGAATTGTGTTGTGGAGAAATATCTGGAGAAGCAACAAAAAGTGTATGTTGCCTTTATGGACTTGGAGAAGGCCTATGACAGAGTAGATAGAGAAGGAATGTGGAAAGTACTTAGAATATACGGAGTAGATGGCAAGTTGATGAAAGCAGTGAAGAGCATGTATGAGGGTGCAAAGGCGGCAGTATGTGTGGAGTGTGGAGAATGAGCAGAGCGAGTTCTTTGACCTGAGTGTTGGGTTGAAACAGGGGTGTGTGATATCCCTGTGGTTGTTTACTGTATATATGGATGGAGTCATGAAAGAAATACAAGGAAGAGCAGTGGATGTTGGTGTATCGCTGATAAGGGAGGGAAATGAGTGGAAGCTGCCTGTACTGCTGTTTGCTGATGATACAGTTCTGATGAGCGATAATGAATGGAAGTTGCAGGGTCTGGTAAATATGTTTGGAACAGTGTGCGAAAAATGGTATCTGAAGGTAAATGCGGGGAAGAGCAAGGTTATTAAAATACCCAAGAAAAGAAAATACCCAAGAGAAGAAAAGACACCATAATCAAGAAAAGGAAAGACACCCCACAAAACAACACAGAAGAAAAATTAGCAACAAAGAAAACGTCACCCCAGCTTGCAGGGGATAACTAAGGAAGAACAACCTAGAACACCAGGGAAGACGATTCACCAAACAACTACAACTCAGACACCGACCCGGATGGGAAGGCTAATTAAAATACCCCCAAAAGGGAATTCCCCCACCAACCTCCCGACCAGCAACCCAGTAACCATTCCGCAAGAACCAGAGCGAAAGCCGGCCGGGACGAAAGGACCCAACAGCCAGAGGAGAAAGTGGGACACACCCACAAAATCAAAGGAAGCCGCCACCCCTGTCAGTCAACGGAGGGTCGCACGACTGGACCAGGGGACCGACCCCAACACGGCCGGAAAGCAAAAGACCCCAAAGGCACGTCGGCCAAAAGTGGTGTATTCCCAACCCTTTTAACCTCCACTACACCCACATACCACACACATAACTATACTAACGTAAATGATATCATTCTAACAGTGTCAAGTATGATCCACCCCCCAGTTGTACTACCGACCAAGCCATTTAACCACGACTCTATACACCCAATAACCCTATGCCAGTTATTGTAGTGATTTATGCCTGTTAATTCGGATAAGTTCAATACGAACAATCTGCATACGATCATCAGGAGAGATGCAGGAAAGATACCTAGTATCTCTCTCCATGACGAGTATTATAGGTTTGACTCCTGCAAGGAGATAAAGAAAACCTAATATTTAGTAGTGGCCTCGTAATCATTGACGATTATGCCTATTACATAAAGCTACCTCTTCAAACGCTCATAAGCGTAGTTTGAATCTACCGCCGCAGAGCTCAGAGGAACCTTCATCATAAGCACACGCAAAATCACTCATGATTCGTCTTTATGATTGGGTTCTCACTACGAAAAAACTTCGTAACAAATAAAAAATAAAAATAAAATAAGAATAACTATTCATAAGCTTTCCATATTCCGTGGATGTACTTCTGTGGATTCTTGGACCAGACGCTGACTAGCGCATCTATCCGCCTTCACTGACATAATTATCAAGTATACCAAAGTCCTTAATACATCAACGAATGGGAAGGGGATGGTCGGGAGGGCCCCAGTCGTCAATGATTACGGGGCCACTACTAAATATTAGGTTTTCTTTATCTCCTTGCAGGAGTCAAACCTATAATTTATTAGTGGCCCCTCCATCATTGACGATTATGCCTGATATCTAAGACTGGAGGGGGACATTCGTAATCATATCATAACCATTGCAAATAGAATAGGCAGATAATCAAACAACCACATAGTATTCTTACTTTGTAAAAAAAATATATTTATGTATAAACTTTATACAACATATAAAAAGGGGTACAAGCAGGGGCGTGCTTAAAGAAGTCTGCTTGAGGAAAAAAGGTAACTATGAGAATCTGTTCACAGATCTGAAAGTTAAAGGCACCCCACTTAAAGTAAGTGGTGAAAAATAAAACTTTATGTTTACATGTGCACATATAAACCCCATTATTCTAATGTGTATATTCCTTAAAATTAGACACAAAAATAGAATAAATTCTTGTACTATCGCAGATGTACTTTCTAAAATGCTACTCGTAGTTGCAACTACCGAGAACTCTTAAAATTAAATTGCTTCAACAGTGTATCCCACTGAAAGAAACCATTGTTGTACTTCTGTACCTCAACAACATTTCCCGTAGGCATTACTACAGAGAAATTTTAATCACAACACTTGTACATTGTATCACAGCTCGTATACTCTGTACATATCCTCCGGCGGGGTCTAGGGTGTCTTATGTTTCACTGACTGCACCCCCCCCCCCCCTTTCTTAACCTAAACAATTAGTGACTTAGAGACCCATCTAGACCCTTTGCCGTAACGCTATACGTGGCATTGATGGTTTGTCTACTGCTACCGACAGGTATCGAGTCAAAAAAGTATGATTTGAAGCCCATAGTTGAATAGTAGCTATGTCTTCAACAGAATTTGTTTGTTTTAGAAAACGTAAAGATACTGCCCATTTGCGTAAATCGTGGGCCCTACCCACTACGCCGGGATTACTCTCTTTAATGACTTCTACTAGCAGAGAAGCCATTTTACGTTTCATTAATCTTTTACCTGTACTCGATACCCATAAAGCACCTTGTCGGTTAAGAGGTGCCACTCTCATATATTTGGTTAAAGCTTGTACAGGACACAAATTATGGTGCACTTTACCCCGTTTCAACGCCGGCACCGTGAACTTCTGAGAAAACATGTTCACTATGTTCATTCTTGGCGATGAACCCTGGGGAAGGTGCAATATGAATGCAATCATTTAGTCTACCAAACCTTATGCAATTAGGGGTGTTGCTCAGGGCCGCCAGCTCAGACACCCTGTTACCAGTTGCCAAAGCCATAAGGAACACAGCCTTTTTTAATAGCAATTCAAAATCTGACGTATTCTGATACAGACGGGAATGAAGCAAAGATAACGCCTTGTCAAGAGACCAGGTAGGCATGAGCTGACAGGGAGGTGGGCGGAGTTTGAAGCATGCTCTCATGAAACCTGTTTCTTCCGCTTGTGGTATGGTCAGATCTGTAAGGTCAAAGAATGGCACCCTGATAGCTGTTAAGTGATTGTTTAGAGTCACTACAGATAGACGTTTCTGTTCAAACAAATAGTTTAAATAATTAAAAACTAATGCCACCGAAGGTACTGTCTGTTCTGTTCTAACTATCCAAGAAGTAAAGGACTGCCAATGAGATTGATATTGCCTCTTGGTAGATTGTGTGTACTGATTCATAAATTTATCTGTCACGTTTCTACCATACGGCGTTAGCCACTTGGCCTCCTGAATGTCCACAATGCAAAAGTCAGCGAGGTCTTTAGGTTGCCAATAGTGTCTAAGTGGAAATACCCGACCGGGAGCGACACCGGGTTCGGGCACCACATTCTCAATTGCTGGTACCACAACTGGGCCGGCCACAGGGGCGCGATTAACGAGACTACGCCTCGATAATCCTGTAGTTTGTTGACTACGTGGCACATTAGAGAAGCGTCTGGTGGCGGAAACAGATAAATGGAACTCCACCTGTTCCAATCCGTCACCAATGCGCCGGGCCCCCCCGCCGGCGTTAATGTCCGGCGTGTGAGGTACCGAGGGAGTTTGTGATTCTCCTCTGACGCAAACAGATCCACTTGTGGACGGTAAGGTTCTGCAATCATTTGATCGAAAATGTTTTGCTTGAGTGCCCACTCTACTGTTGTGCTCTGTCTCCGATACAGCGCGTCTGCCCAGACGTTTGCTACGCCTGGGAGATATGAGATATGATGCATGAAGATGAATGTGCAGCTTGTTGGCTAGCACAAAAATCTTTTCTGACACGTCTAGCAACTTCCGAGACCTCGTTGACCCTTGTTTCTGAATGCAGTGAACTGCATTGAGATTGTCCATCCTGAAGGCCACCGACTTTTCCCGTAAAGTAGAGCCGTGAACCTGAAGGAAATACAAGGGGACTAGTAACTCTTTTACATTTATGTGAGAGGTTTCTGAAGGGGACCAAAGCCCTTGACCCTGATGCCCGAGGTTTGACTGAAAGCCCCAACCTATCGTCCCTGACGCATCCGTGTCCACCCATACCGTCGGCGGAGGAGAGGTCCATGACATGACTGAGTGCAACATTTCCCTCTTCGCCCAGACCGCTAGTAAGCTGTGTATTAATGTTGGGATAGGCCATAATTTTCCCGCCGGTAAGAGTGGGAAATATTTGTTGCCCTCCAAGATTAAACGTTTGACTTTCAACCGGCCCAACTTCACAGTTAGTTGAACCCAGTTGAGAGAACCGACTAGAGATTCCCAGAGTCTCCGTGTCGTAGTCAGACTGTGGAGAAACATAAAACAGTTTCTTGCGAAATCTGTTTCGATTGTCCACACTCTGACTCAGAGTGAGAGATGCTGTGTCCCAGACCAGCCCTATCCACTGAATTACTTGTGAGGGAACAAGGTTTGACTTTACCAAGTTGACCTTGAATCCTAGAGATTTGACATGGTTTAACGTAATGTTGACATGAGTGTTGCATAACTTTTCTGTCTCTGCCACCACCAGCCAGTCGTCCAGATACCACAAGATCCTGATCCCTTGTTCTAAAATGGGCATCAGGGCTTGCCGGACTAATTTTGTGAATATGCGTGGCGCTAGGTTCAACCCAAACGGCATCCTTTGAAAGACATAAGTCTGATGCATTATTCGTAAAGCCAGAAATTTTTGAAATCTCTTGTTTACCGGGACATGCCAATAAGCATCTGTCAGGTCTAATGAACACATCCACCCTCCCGGCGGAAGTGTTAGCCTTGATTTGATTCACTGTCAGCATCCTGAAGGACACGTTGTGAATGTGGAGATTCAAATAAGACAGGTCTACGACCGGTCTCATCTGAATACTGTCCCTTTTTGGTACTAGAAATAGTTTGGATGTAAACACCGGGTAAGTCGGGGGGACGGGGATAATGACACTCTTGGTAATCATCTCGTGAACTAGTGACTCCACCTCTAAAGAAACATGATTGGCCTTTGTTGGCTGACGTAAGCGAGGTCGCCGGAGCCACTGCCAAGTGATGCCTTTGCGTACCACAGTCCTCGCCCATGTTCTTAATGGCCATGCCTGATGACACGCCTGGAAGGACCCAGTTAGCAGACTGGGGTTCACCGGCTGGACTACCCTCTTTTCCAACACGCCTTTGACTGGCCCCGGGAGTGAGAGAGACCTTAGTATTTTGCTGGTGGAGGTGTACCCTTGGACGACTGGCCTGGTTTGGCTGGAGGCGGGCCCTGACCTGGTCGTTGGTGAAACTTGTGGCCTTTACCTGAGAAATTACCCTGTTTATACCTGAACTGAGCCTGACCCTGGGTGGAAGGGGACTTTGGCTGATGAAAAGGCTTAGACCCACTAGTTTGAGCTTTCGAAACTGGTTTGGGTTTAGGGAAAGTGAAGGTAGGTTTCTTAGGTTGAGAGGGACTTTGTTTGAATGCTTGTGCCATATTGAAAACAGTCTTCCAAACTGCTGGTGAAATCAAAGAAGGAGTTAGAACTGGAGATAGAACTACTTGGCTTGCAATACGGTCAGGAAGTTTTTTCACTAAGATCATCGTCAGATCCTTCCTTGCTCGAACTGCCTCTAATAAGACCGTCCGAATAATTATCTCCTAAAGACTGTATGGAAGTCTGGAGAAGCAAGCGCCGGGAAAGTTCAATGGCTTTCCTGACTTCCGCGGCTTCTATTGCATGAGAAGAGCGTAACAGAGACTTTGTTACTTGATGGGTAACAATATATTGTGAAAACAGTCTAAACGCTTTTCCTCTTAACCTAAACTCGCGGTCTAGGTGAGCTGGGGAAGGCGTGCTAAACGGATCTTTTAATTCGCACAAATTGATTTTAGGGGCAGCCAAGAAATCAAACAAAGCAGAGGGGACTCCTCCGGCACTACAAACCGGAAGAGAGAACCAAGAATGGTGTTCTTGAGGGATTTGGTGGGAAGATTTTGACGTGAAAGTAGTGGCAAAATTTTGAGCCTCTGTTTCCCATTCCACCCAAGGTCCCGTACCCAACTGCCCCACCTGCAAGACTGGATTAGAGGCTGAGTCTGTGATCGGAAACATATCCAACTCCGGCGTCAAAGCAGAAAGTGCCTTGACGTCGTTAAAGCCGTCATTCTTAGTCCAGTCAGAAAATAGCTTTGAAGCTGAGGCAGGGGGTAGGGCTGGTGTTGATGCATACACAAAAACGTCATGGTTATAATAACTTGGAATGGCCTTAATATGAACATCCAAAACATTTCCTTAACTATCCAAAGCTCTGAGTTTTCTAGACTTATTGCCTTGGATTACCCACTCATGTGGTACAGGGAGCTCCCCCGAAATAGTAGCTTGTGCTGCCTCTGGCTTAGTTGGTAACATTGCTACCCATGACTCATCAGGCCCATATAAAAGAGGCATAGCTCCTTTTTTGACTGGCGCCTTGTCTAAAGGAGGGGGAGTTATGTCTGATATGACTCGCACATTGGAAGTAGTGAGAGCTGCTGTGCCTGGCACATTGGAAATTGGATCTGACACAAGAGGGGGGTTAGGTATTTTAGCTAAAGCAATGGATGTAGCCAGAGGTCGCACATTCGTCGACGTCGCGGGAGCTCCCGTACCAACTGTAGGAGTTTCCGGCGTAGGGCCAAAGAACCTATTAAATGCATTCAATAGTAATCCATCAATCTCTTCTGCCGTTACATACCTAGCCGATGACGAACTCCGTGGAGATTCGACAGTACCCTGAGAGTCGTCTAGAAGGTGACTGGACTCTTCAACCTCCATATCTGAGACCAGAGATCGTTGTCCTTCATCCGTTAAGTCTGGCCTATCGTGGGAAGATCCCGCCGAAGCCGGGACCTCCACATGCTGCCATGTTAAATCTGGGATAGAAGATGGTACATCGGCATCCCGGTGGACGTCAGCCACTACTTGAGTCACAAAGGGATGTGTTCTGTCCTGCCAGGACTGTGAGTATCGCCATACACCTTGGCTGTGGCTGTCACTCGCTTGCGAGCTTGGTATACTCTCCGATTGAGAGCCCTCACCCGAGCCCCCTAGAGGTTTATGATAATTAAAAGCTCCCATAGCTCAAGGTTATCACATTGCAATGCTTTATGTGCTACATTCGTTGAGTAAGTAGCGAGAAGTTGTTTCACTTCTTGTAAAGCCACCGCCGCAGTATTATCTTTCTGAATTAGAAGTTTAACACTTAAGAGGTTACAAATAGTGCAATTCTTTGTCACCCATATCCCCCGTGACCGATCTAGGCATTTAACACATTTAATGCAGAGCTGGTGAGCAAAAATAGGGATACCTGAGCATAACGGCGTTGAACATAAAGCAATGAGAGGTTCAAGTGCCGACATGACAGAGACTGGGGGAAAACTACCCCGGCCCCGGGAACTACCTGGTCACCTGGCGCAACGCCGGTACTCCGCCCTGGAAAGAGAAATTTCCAGGAATTAATGCTCATAAGGTTACCCCAAAATGGTACAAAACATGTGCCACAAAACCGCCGGTCAACGAACCGTAGCACTCCACCACTACTTTTCGTTTTCCTTTAGTTTCATATTAAAGATTTCAGCATATCTTTACCTGTCCAAAATATTTAAGCATATCTTCTGAATCCTCATAAAGATGAAGCATATCTTTATTAAAGATGAAGTCTTTCAAGTATCCCTTTACACTTGAAACACTAGTAAGATTCAGGCATCTTTTTATCCCATAAAAAGCCTAAGCCTATCTTAATCTCTAATC